>VXAU01003928.1:0-25907 GCA_013399695.1 Formicarius rufipectus | reverse complement strand
AAGGGCAAAATATCTAGACTGCAACATATAAATGAACTTTTATTTACTGACTAAGTAAATCAATTGAAAATTATAAAATCCCCAACAATTGATAGGCCTATTCATAGGCCCATTCATAGGTCTATTTATAACTAAGAAGTCACAGTTCTTGTGCTGAATTCACAACAGAGGCTTTTCAGATACAGCTACCTACTTCCAGAGAGATACGCATATGGATGGATGTAAATTGCATATGTAGTATGGTATGAAACTCAGTATCATTTAAGAAAGTACCACTGAGTGTATACATGAAAGAATCTGAAGCAGGCAAACTCATACTCCATTACAGCAGTGGCAAAAAATTTCAGGCAAGAGATCATTTCAAAGATAACTTAATATAAATATTCATGGACAGTAACAGGATTGTTTGAATGCAGATAAGTAAATATGTACACTCAAATGTATAGTCCATCACCCTCTGATACTGCTCAGGAAAAGTTGTATAACTAACTGTCAAGAAGTTATTGTAGCAGTTATTCAGACAGTTATTGAAATTCGGAAACTTTATTGAGAAATGTACTCTCTCTTCCTTTATTGTTGCCGCAGAAGTAATTGGGATTGACAAGCCATAGTATTTTTTTTTTTAGTCTGCATAGGTGATAGATACCTACCTAGATTTGAATTGTACTTAAGTCTGACTAGAAGACTCTTCTAAGCTGATGACATTTCATACCCAATGGGTAATTAGTGTCCAGAACAAATGTGCTTCTTTCTGTATTTTCTCTGGTTTGATATTTCAGGTGGTCTAGAGAAACATTCAGGAGTAAATACTGGATCACCCCAGACACATGTTCTTCATTCCTGAAAAATAGGTATTTGTCAATGAAAAGGTTCAAAAGCTACCAAGACTTTTTTTTTTTTTTTTTTTTTTTTAAATTGATAATAGATGGCCAGGGAACTGAATTTCTCACAGAAGTATTGCTTTGTAGAGCTTCTTCTTGTGCAGTGACATTTTGTTTTGTGCCTATAGAGCAACTTATGTTCAGCTCACAAGGTGAAGAGACACCAGGCAATAGTTGGAAGTGGAACAACATTTTGAATGTCCTGAAGGTAAGACAGGAGTTGCACAAAGCACTCCCATCCTGTGTCTACCTACTTTAATGAAAGCAGCAGCACCATTTCAGGAATGACTCCAGCTGCCTTCACTTTGTACATGACTGTTCTTGTGTGTCATGTATGCAATAGCTAATGGCTTACAGCCTGATGTGTTTGCTTGTGCTCAGACCCTGAAGCTGGCTGCCCAGACAAATCTCAGGCTGACAGGTAAAAGCCTCGTGAGCTTTAAGTGGGTCAGGGATAAGGTCACTGCAAATCACTGTGTGTTCCAGGTAGGGGGGTTTTTGTACTTATGCACCATAATTTCATCAAAATTTTATTTTAAGCATGAAAGAAGGTGCCCTGAATCTCACTTCTCATTTGTCTTAAGGCATGTCCTTGTGCTTTTCCATTCATCTGGGTTTGTCATCTCAACTCCTGCTTCTGTGTAGTCTGGTTGCAAATAATCAAGGCACAAAATTCCTACCTTAGCAATGACACGAACATTTTTGCTTCAGGAGAACTTAAATACATTAAAGGTGACATTTTATTCCTCATTGTGCTGTGTTTCTCATAATTCAACTTAAAATATTTTATTGAATGAATTATTTGTATTTTCTTAGTTCAGGAACTATATTCTTATTCTGAGAGAAATACTGGTAGGCTGTGTGATCTACCACAGGCAAAGAAATGAGTGTCTGCTATGGATAACCAGACAGAAACTGTTTTTTGTTTTCAAAACACCATCTCATCTGCCAAAAGAGAAGACTACCTCTTTTCAACCCTTGGTCTCTCTGGTCCCCACATGCAGACTAAAGGTAAAACAAAATGACTCCTACAGAAAGACAAATGAAAGGCTGCTAATCTTGTTGTCTGATCTTTCTGAGAGAGACACTTGCTGTCTACACTGAGCAAGCCCCATGCCACAGGTTGCTTTTGGCTGGTGTCCAGTCAACAATCCCCACACTGCACTCAGACAACTGGGTTACAATTATGGGGCTGGCATATGGGAACAAGACAGTAGAAAGATGCATTTTGGTGCAAAAAGGTGCTTGGACAAGTTCTGCCTGATATTAAGAGAGGAGGTTAACTGCATCATGATGGATCACAGCTGATTCTCCTTTTTCTATTCCTCTAAGGGAAAACAAACTGTTCTCTAAGGGTGCTTTTGTTCAACCCTCAGCTCAGCACTGCCAATTGCTCATCCCCTCTCCAGACTCACCTTGAGAAGCAGTCTTATGGCACTCCAGTTGCTGTTGAGCTGTCTCTCTGCTTGCCACGGTCTCTTTGGTTGCCCTGGTCCAGTGGCTGCTGCCACTACCATGGAAACTGCAGTAAAGTTCTAACTTGTCACACTCTGGCATGGAAATTTTTTGCATTTTGGAGTCCATCTGTCTCTACTGATCTATCTGCTGTCCCTCTTCCTCTGATCCTAACTACCACTGTGTTTTTGATGTATGATGAGGGGAACGTGGGAGTAATTGCCAACCAGAGGCAGAAACAGGGAGTTCATTAAAAGTAAACATTGCTGTGTGCTGAACATGGAATATTGTGTCTGTGTAGAAATTCTTTTTCTAAAACTAGTCTTACAGTCTTGTGCTGGCTTTGAATAAAGTACCTTTCTGATTTGGATATCTGCCTGCAAGATCTGTGCCTGATTCAACTGTGTCTTTCCCTCAAAGGGACAGGACTTAAACCTGAGGTTTGAGGCTTCAGGAATAGTCTATTAAAGAACTTGAGAGGCACAAAAGGTTCTTCATAAAATACACTTCAAGAGTTTCTGGAGTGGAAGTGGGAAAATCTCAAAAGAGATTAAACACACACAGCCAGAAGGCACTGTACAAATTCTCCTCTGTTTTCTTAAAAAAACTATTAATAGTAAAGTAAATGTGGTGACTCCTTCATCATGTGATTTTTACATTGCTGATATAGTAAGAAAGAGCTCAGAAAATAGCTAAATGCAATGAGAGTTATGCTGAGAAAGATGAAGAGAAAGATGTCCTCACTGAGGACTGTGCTGCTCCATTACCATTGTCCTTTGCTGTTCATCACTGCAATGACTTCCACTCTCAGGTTTCAGCTCACAGCAAGGGAGAGGGATGGGGAAAACAAGGAAATCAAGGGGGAACATACTGGAAGCCGTAAGTGTCCACTGTTGCTCCCATGGAGAAAATTTCTGTAAACTTGCAAGTAACTTCTCTTACATGATTTATTAGATCCCAATTGTTCCTCGATGAACTGTGGTGCAACACAGAAACCAAAGCCCAAGAGTCATGGATATGTTTCCCCTTCTTACCTGTATATTACTAGTATACTATAGTCTTCAGATTTATTAATTTTCCTGTTGAAAACTTGTATACCTAATTAATACTATTTCTCTCTTCTTAGTGCAGAGCCAGAGGCATGTCGAGAGACAGTGGGGGGAAAAGTGGATGTTAGTCACTTCCATAAAACAATTTGATTCTAGTTTCAGCTGTAAAATGAGTCCCAGATATGTTTCCTGCAATAAATCAGCTTTCCTAGCAGGAATGTGGTTTCTGCTCTTGCTGATCCCTGCTTAGAGCCTTAATTCCAGAGTCCTGTTCTCAACAGGCACACTGCCTCCAAGCTGTGGGCTTCAGGACTGTGATGCAACTGTTGGTGGTTCTGCTTGCTTTCACACAGAGTTTGAAATTTGGTGATTTTTTTCCCCCTCAATTTAAATGGAATCAAATTTCTGCACATGTTGAGCAGTGAGCAAAGCTATCTTTTTTATTCCACATTCAGCTGAAATTATATTCTCTTTTTCTGTGTGCCTCACACTCTTTTTCCTTTCTTTTTTTTTTTTAATATTTTAATATATGTTTTCTTCTTTTCATAGCTGCAATGATTCAGAACTTCTTCTCAGTGAGTATCTCTCACAGGCTCTATTTTTCCCCTCTGTAGGCTGTACTAGGAAGGATCCAATTAAGATCTTTTTAAGTTGTCTGAGGAATACTCCATGCCTGCAGTGATTAAAATTGCCTCTATAAATTTGCCCATTTACTACAGTCCGTGTTTTCATGATATGAACTTTGTTCCCAAGGTTTTAAAAGATTTCTTAATCTTTCCTTTTAGAGTTACTAATATGATTGTAAGAAATATTCCAGTGTCTCAGAACTGGCTGTTAACACAATCTCTTCTCTCTTGGAAAGTGAAGCAGTTCATCCTATCAGTAAAAAAAGGTTAAAAGGTATTGAAGTCTATAAAGCAATATGGGGCCTGTGCACAATTTCTTATTTCTAACTTCCAGCTATTGTGTATGTAATTGTCTGTTCACAGGAGCATTACACATATGTATTTTAGCAAAATATAGAACTTTCATGTAAATTAGCTGGGAAACATCATATATATTCTTTGAGGAAATAATTATTTTAGAACATTTGGCCATTATCATACTCAACATCATTAATATAAATAAATCATCTTGACTCAGAGACATCCTTTAGAAAACATTCTGTAAGCTACCAGATTTAACTAAATACATAGGAAACAGAAACCATGGATACAGTGGCATCTCTTATTATTCAGGAGACAGAAATTATATTCTCAGCTTTTTTCAGAAAGACAGCCTATAACAGGGCATCAAGGACCCCAAACAGTCAGGTATGCAAACAGGAAGAGCTGGCTTAGGAGAGGATTACTGCTGAGTTTTACTAGAAGATGATCCTGATTATTTCTAATGCTAAAGAAATGCAGTTTATTTATTGGAGGAGAACAACACTAACAAATGAGGTTCAGTGGACAGCAACATAAAAGCTGCAACTGACTTGAGATGGAAGTGCTAACTTTTGTTGTCTTCCAGTCACTCAGCTTTCAAAGCACTATGTCTTCAACAAGACGAGTTTTATGACAGACTTGCCTAAGGCATTAGAAATGTGTAGTAAATCTTTCATTCTATGTTATGAATTTAATGTCATATATTCAAGAAAGGCATATAGTGGCAGTAACTATCCCACTGTATAACTAAATTATGGATGTTCAACAGTGAACTAAATGCTAGGTTGTTACTATTGTATTATCATCTAATTCAGGTTAACCTATAATAACATGCCATAACATGACATAATAAAGATGTCCTACTTTAAGCAAATTTTGATTTTTTCTCTGACAAAAATAATGACTCTTTAGACTTGATAAATTGACAGACAGTCTTGTTCAAAACACTATTACCTTGAGCACTATACCGTTGACTTGTTCGTACATTCACATAGAGTTTGATTCTCTTGATACTTTTTGATTTAAATATTGAAAATTCTTTATGCGAATTTGATTTTTCTTTTAGCACAAATAGTTCATCTATTGATCTATTTAATTTAAGAATTAGATTGCATCTGTATTAAAATAATTTATTTTTGGTTTTGACAATTTTCCTATTGCCATGTTGATTGATTAGATGGCTAAGATGTAAATGAATTTTGTGTCACATACAACTAAAATGTGTTGCTTAGTCACACATGAAGGGATTAAGTACCATGCTCAAAATTAATTGCACCAGGGAATAAAAGTGGAGTCTGAAGTGGACATAAGGACTTAGATCTGAGATAGTAGGGTAAGAGCAATAGACAAAAAGGAAAGAATTAACGAAACAAGACTCCTTTCATGGGCTGCATCTTTAGGCTGTGAATATTCTCTGTATAGCATTTTGATTTAAAGGTATCCTAAGAATTTCACAAAACCTTGGTGCTGAAGGTGCAAATGCACAATACTGTGTATATTAAGAAAACTGAATTCTACATACAGCCAGTCAGGATACACTGCCCATGTGGTGCTGGTATTTGCTGTGCTTGAATTATCAGTCTGAAATATTTAATTTCACACCTTCAAGCACCAGTAATTGTTCCCAGTGCTGCCTTTCAAACCACATTTTGTGTAACCAGTTTGTAAGATGGCAGAATTTCAAATAAAGGAGAATATATTTTTCATTTTCTTGTTCCTCCTTGACAAGAAATGTAGAGATAATGTTCTGTTAACAAGAACCTTCCAGAAGTAGGGCATATGGGACTAATGAACAGAAATTCCCTCTTTCTATGAGAACTGCAATATAATGGGCAGAGATAGAGATTGGTTTTGAGGAAGGACTTGAAAATATAAACTATTCAGTAGTATAAGGTATTCACAGTTTTCTTCAAATTTCTACATATTCAAAATTAGACACAACTGTTGGTAGAGTGGTGCTTTGGAGACAGCTGTGTCTTTCTTTGTCCAAAACTGAAGGAGTCTTATGCAAGAGTGGAAAGATAAGGGAAAGAATAAATATTACAGCACTTTCCTTCTGTGAGTAAGTCACAAAATGAGGCCAGTGGTGGAAGCTGCTATAAACAGAAAGATACCTGTGATCCACCACTCCTCTTACAGGGAAAAGAGAACTTTGTCTGCTGCTAAGGACACAGCTGAGAAGCTGGTATGTAGTACAAAAGTGCAAGGGGGATATGTGTAAAAGCTGTTCATTGTAGAGGTAATACTATCTCACCATAAGATGAAAGACCATTGCTGTATTTAAATCATTCAGTAGGTTCATCACAGCCAGTTCCACCCATGTCAATGGAGACAAACTTTTGTGAAATAGATCTTCGCCTCCTGCAGTCCTGTCTCTGACTAGGAGTCTGTGCTCATAAGAAACTAAGTTCAAGTGTGCTGTTGCTGGAGTTGAAACCTTATCTGTATCACAGTAAGGACTTTCATTTAAAATGCCAGAACTTACCTTGGTGTGTGTTTCTGTGGTCATCTTTACCCTAACATTTACAGAACTGAAATAAATGGTTTTGACAGAGACTAATTATTTCTATCAATGTCATGGCAAAGATTACAAGAGCTCATCTATTTTAGAGATCTGTCTGGATTACAACCCAGAGGTTGAAATGAACCCAGCAGTACCCAGCACCATTCTGTAACTTCACTACACAGTGCCTACAACCTATAACTGCAATTCATGGGCAGGGAAAAAGAGAAAAGGAAGCAAATCATCTCAAAAGTTTAACTATATTTGGTGGATAGCCTGTGCAACACAGAAAACAATGAGGCAAAGGCTGTAGCCCCACTGTCTAGAATACGTGTTGCTCAGTATCCTCCAGGTAAATATTTTATGTATAAGACAAATAAAAGTGTAATCTTAAGGAATAAGCATGCCAGGAACTGTTACCTCCTTTTATGGGGTCTAAGGGAGAGGATAGACTTTCCCAGATAGCTGTGTGGGAGTACAGTCCTGTTGTAGAATCCAATGGAGGATGAACACAATTTTTGTTCTGTAACATCATATAGGTTGAAATCTTGAACTGACTGCTCTGACTAGATAAATCATCATGTCTCAGTTTAGAAATCTTGGCTTAGGTTCAAGAAAAATGTTGTAGTTGAACCTTCTCGTGTGATATTTCTTGTCAGATTCCTCTCTGACAAGCAGCAAAGAGCTGTCACCAGCTCTGGGCTGGCCAATTGTTCCTGTTCAGAAACTGAGTTGAAATGCCATGAAATCTGTCACGGGGGTCTTCCCAGGCTCTGTTCCAGGTAAAAGCTTTTATGTCTTGTTCCATCAGTAGACATTATGATAGGAAAATCAGGCTGTATTCCTCTCTTGTGGAGACGAAGAGAGTGACAGATTAGTTGCTCTGACTGCCAGCCAGATGGCTCAAATGACACATAAAACATGAGAATGCAAAACCTTGTCTCTCTCCCATGGTCACTTTTAGCATTTAGACTTTCTTAACTGCTTTTTACATTATTCACTTTTTTTTTTTTTTTTTCCCCTCAGTAAACTATCAGTTGCAGAGTAATTGCTTCTATTTTCCTCATGTTATTTCAGTAGAGATGGAAATAATTGTCTTCACTATCAGATTTAGTATACATACTATGTTACAAATCCTACACATGTATTATATAGTAAGTATTGTGTAAACCTACTTATTGTATAGTGGATATTTTGGACCTCTCAACATGAGTGCGTCTGCAGATGACAACTAAAGGAAGCTTAAGGCTACTAGAAGCTAGTCCCATTCAATATTTCCTTATTATTCCCATTGTATATGGCTGCAATATTTAGAAAAGAAAGTCTTAATAGTAACACAATGAAATGTTGTTTAAGAATATCAGACTTCTAGATTGGTATGGACCGATCAGTGAGGGTTTTGAGATTGATTTTAGATCCCATAACAACTTGTTATGCAATGGCATATTTTGAGGCTAAAGAGTAGCCGAGGTTCCATACGTCCTGGACTATTTTTCTCACTGAAACATACACCGTACTTATTCACTGCTTTTAATCCTTGGAGGCTCTATTACTCCTTCACTAGAGTTGATTTATATAACATTTTCTAGTTTTAGAAAAGTAACTGGTGACTGCATATATTTTAGATAAGGCAGAATTATAACTATTTGACACAGAGCTTATTCCTTACACAGTTAAGAACAGATTAGGAGATAAGGAAAGAGTTGAATTACTGGTACGTGATAGAAAGTTGATTTGGAGTTGCATTTGGACATTAGTTTCCAAAGAACTTCTAAACCCTGTCTGAAGGAAAACAAAGAGCTTGAGAAGTGAAGACATTTTACTTCATAGTTGGACAATTAGTCTTTGTGCCTGGCTTGTGCATAAGAGCTTTTCCTGTGAGGTATTATCACCAGATGTTTTTGCCAGGATACCACTTTTAGAGTTCTCAAACGGCATTAGTCTGCAATGAGCTGGGAAGAAATCAGGGCACGGGGTGGGAGGAGGGAACCACTTTCATCCTTTTTCTTTCTTTTTTCCCCCTCTTTCTGCCTACTAAAATCTTCAACTGTCACTTGAAGTACAGATGATGATAGAAATTAAACTGTTCTTGGCCAGTCTGTGAAAATGCAATGTCTGTTTCTAGCTATACATGTGTGTGGTTTTAAAACTGAATCCTTCCAGAAAAAGAAATATTAAAATTAAGTGCTATCAAATAGTATACAACTAAATAATACCTACTCCTTAGATGTTGGGGTTCTCTGCTTCTTCCATATACCGGGGGGAAAAATAGTCCACAGAAGTTGTACAGAAGTAAGAAAAATGGGAAATGGGGAGCAACATCCATGTAAGAAGAGAATGGTAAAGGAGAGATTTAAACTTCCTTGATTTAAAGTAGTAATTGGAGTGTGCAACATAATAAAAATAAAAAATAAACCTTTCCCCCAAGAAAAAAAAAAAAAGGGAAAAAAACAACAAAACCAAAACAAACAAACAAAAACACAAAACAAAACAAAAAATTACCAAAACAACTAACAAAAAAAATCCCACGGATGATCTCCTTTTCTTCCAGAAGTACAGATTTTTGAGGGAAAAGGGTCAAAAAGATTTCATTTTGCATCCTTTTATAAAAAACAAACAAACAAACAAAACCAACATGGAAACATGCACTGAAACTGAAAGGCATTTTATTTAAAAGGAACTACTCTAAGTGCATAATTAAACTATAAAACTCACTGTAATAACATCATTACAGATACAGATTTATGGAGCTGTGAATATTGTTAATTATATAAAATATTTTTTAGAGTGTCTCTTTTCAAAAGGAAGGTAAATAATCATGTTTTGGGGCACAAATCAAACTCTGATGAAGAGGACTTAGAAGCTTTCCTTCTCTACTAGTTGTGTCAAATAACTTTGTTCTTGGACTTCTTCATTTTCAACTGTTTCTAATATGGTGGTTCTAGTGTGTTTTTGATCAGAACTCCATTAGCTCTTCTGATAGCCACACTTATTTTAACAATGCAAGAAATATCTAGACAGAGTGGGATAAGTTTACCTCTGGAGTCTTAAACACTTCCAAATATTTGATGAGACAAAGGATCAATATGAACTTAGTATCTTACAGTGAAAACCTCAAAACTGTGTCGAATGGGAAAATAGTACAATAACGATTGAATGTCATTTGTTATTTACAATTTTCCGGTCTGCTTCTCTGGGCAGAAACAAAACAAAATCAAACCCTAATCAAAATCTGATGGAGAGACTAGAAGCAATCATTTTTCCATTGCATCAAACAGACTAGCTAAAGAAAACAAATCATGATTTCTGAACTAATGATGACCCATACCATTTGGTTCAGAGTGCACTGTGAAATGACACAGAGAAATAACTGTCGTGATATGGAAGCAAAAAATGTTGCGGTATGAGCATCAGTGCAACAGTGTGTGATCACAGGGATGCTGCTTCTGAATCTACATCATTCTTTTAGAATAAACATACAATGAATACATTTGACTCATCTTTTAGCCATAATATGCAGCCCAAGGAAAATTACATGAGGGGGCACTGAGCCCTCTACTGTCTATTCATCACAGATAGGCAACTGAGGCTGATAACACGTAAAAAAGTTTTTCATGTTTTTATCTTCAGCACTTCATGGGGGTAGAAGCTTTACTCACAAACTCATTTAGAGACTTAGGATAATGTATGTTCCAATCCAATCTAACCTAGTAATTATAATGTCTCTTCGAGAATGTACACAAGAACTTTCACATGCATATTTTAATGCAGGCAATAGGTCTAATTGTACCATATCTCGGAGTATCTCCTCCAAGTCCCTTTACAGTGAGCAAGACAATGACTTGTGCCTCCAAGGAGGATCTGTATCTTCACAAGACAACTTTAAGGGCATTTAGATAGTGTTTAGGTAGTAAGGCAATACTTAAATATACGAACATAACATTTATTACAGCCGGTAAAAATGGTAATGGAGATTGAATTTCTAAGAATGTAATTATCAGAATGGGAATTTAGCCAGCATATTAACTGAGTTAATGCTCTTCTTTCATTGGAGTGAGATTTCTGATACCTGAAGGAGTTAATATCCCTTATGAAAAGAGTTGTGTTCAGTATTGAGGTGTTTACTTTCAAGCTCACAGTTATTTCTTGAAACTTGTATCCCCTTCTGTAACACTCCAGTCCCGGAAGCTGCAGACTGTCAGCTCAGCCAGGAGTTTTAATTTAAAATATGTATATAGGATTCTTTGATACCTTGAGATAGCATCAAGCCATGGATTTGTTCCCAAGAGGTTTCTTTATTAATTTAGGGGAGAAAATAAGAGAATTTGGCAAAGGTTCAAAAAGGGTACTACACAAGCTAGGCAAACTGTTCCTCCACTGAATCAACTTAGCACATATTAACCCACAACACTTAATCAACTAATCAATCCACAACATTAAAATTAAAATCAAAATCCAACATCTCCAGCTCCAAGCCACCCAAAGCATCAAGAAAGGAGCAAAGGAAGAGAAGCAGAGGGAGTAAGAAACATGGAGAAAGAGGGAGAGACAGATCAAATAGCTACCACTGGAACCTTGTGGCAGACCAGCTCTCACACATCCAGATGGCAGGGCTGTGACAAGTAGCACCCCTATGCCTTTGGTTTATCTGCTGTGGTCCCTGTGGCCAAACCCTCCAGGTGGGGTCTCTGACCCACTGGCCACTCTGGAGTTCCAGTGTTCTCCCTATGCCTGCCAATCTGAGCTGGGTCAGGGGCTCCAGGAGCTGTGATGTCTTATAGTTTTCCTGAGCTGTTTGTGACTGACAGCTGCTCTGTGGCTTCCCCATGTAGGTTCCAGGGCCCTGCCATGAGGGACACCACTGCACCATCACGAGGTTCAACCCATCCCTTCCTGCTCCACACACACAGACATACCCTACAAGGTGGTTCTGACACCATAATCCCTGATCTGGTATGTAACACCCTTTTATCTCCTTGATGTAACAATATGTAAGCAAAAACTTAGAGAGCAATAAAGTAGTGTCTAAACTGTTTTTCAACTTTATCAGTAAAGTAAAATCCTTCTAGCTTTTCAGTAGGTGTTTAGGTTTCCCCTGGAGATTACTGGAGAAGTGTGTTAATATGACTTGTATAGATGTTTGAAAAAAGCTTCCAAAGACCATCCAGATGTTTTTATTTATCTGGGACTCACATTTTAATGATGATAAAACTGTATCAACCACAGTTATGAAGTTTAGCATGTGTAAGAATCCGCTTACCTGGGGACTCTTTCAAACTGTGAACAATAGACTGTGCAGCAGGTAAGTGCTAACAGGTCTGTAGCTCTGTTTTAGCAGGTATTGCTCCATTTATTTCCTAATCTGTTCTTCTCACTTATTGCATATACTTACATCTCTTTCTATTTTTCCTCTGCTGTATCTCTGCACACTGTGAAGAACAAAATTGTAACAACTCATAATGGGCTTGTACCTGTAAGGGAGCTGAGCAGACAAGAGAGATCTTTTCTCCACATTTTAATTACTTTCTTTCCAGAAAAAAAAATTGCTTTTGATGCCTTCAAGCACAGTGTGATTTCCTTTAATGCATAAATGTCACTATAGCTTAACTGAAAGATATTTTCTCTTATTTCTTGCCCAAGGATTTGAGAAAGGGAATGAAAAAGAAAATGAGTATAGAACATCTACAACTCGACCCATAGATCTTAGCTTCACCCAGGCTTTTAAGGTCCCTGTCCCAAGGAACTTCAGGTCACCAGGAGACCAACACAAGCCATTTGGAGTGACTGAATCTGACAGCCACATAGAGGTGAGTTGAGTTGTGCTACTTCTTGCAGCCTGTGTGTCTTAAAGGAGTCCCATATCTCAAGGAGTGTGCTGCAGGGTTGTGACATGCAGTAGTGCTTGCAGCCCCCTCTGAACCTCTTTCATGTGATCCAGCATTGCACTTGGAATGGATGCAAGTGGAGATGTCTGGTTTTGTAGTCGTGCCTGTAGATGTGAAAACTAGCTTACTTAGATTTAGACTTCTTTTTTTTTTTTTCTGTTCTGTAGCAGTTGAGCATGATCCCCATTTGTGAGGGGTCAAACAGGAACATTTATTGAAGTTACAAAATACAATATATAGGTTCAACGATTAAATATTCATCTCAGGGGCTGGCTTTATGCTAAACATAGGAGAATATATTACAACTAAGAGAATACATTATGGTTGCTATGAAGGGTATTCAAGACTGTAAGGCTTGTTTATATTTAATGAACACAAGACAAAAGAAACAAAGGGATTGATAAGGAAAGTTTCTATCCGGCCTAGTGAATACACAGAAACTCACAAATCTTGTCAAATGCAGGTGGCTTAGAGCAGTAGATGTCTGCAGACTTGATTGAGTATTATCAGCCAGGGAGGTTCCTTCAACATTCTCCCAATACACTTTCCCAAGGCCTCTTTGACTTTGCAGACAGGCCTCTTGAAATGAAGGTATTTTCGAATCCCACACTGTTCTTTTTAATTTCTTCTAAATAATTGCATCCTTTCCTCAACTCTTCCTTACTGATCATGTTCCACTCCATAGTACAGAAGGATTCTACTTGCTTTCAACTGTCAAGCTCCTGTTACCTCTCCTTTCAGATAGTCTTTCAAATATTTTCAATCATTTTCATCTTTTAAAAACTCTGTTCTCTGAATGGGTGTATGGTGCTCTTGCTCCTCAGGACTCACTGCTCCAGAGGCTGATACAGTGATATGTAATATCCTTATCACAATGCAGCAGTTTATGAGACTGGATCTGAATGAATATTGGGACTTAGAGGGTACATGTGTATTAAATGAAAAATCACACCAATAGAAATTGGGTTATATTTGTATTAAAAAAAACCAAACAAAAACACCAAAAAAACAAACAAAAACGAAAACAAGTAAAGCAAGCAAAACCCCAAAACAATCATGTGGTGTGCTTATTGGTATAAGCACACTTACTTCTGACAGTATTATGTCTTACATTATAGAACCAGTAACTGCTACAGGGAAAAAAATCAGTGGGTCTATATTAAAGTTCATGAACTTCAACATGTTTTTACTAGCTGTTCTTTGAGCCATTTATTTCAGATTAGATGGCAGTGGGAAAGGTCAAAAAAAGTTGATAATCAACTTCAGCAATTAAAATCTTTGTTTTAATATGGAGTAAGAAAGAAAAATCCTTTCTTTTTCTCCTTTGCTCAAAGAAGAACTGCATCTTAAAAGTCCCAAGATGCTCTGTATGCTGGTTCCCCATCTTATTTGGCACTCAGCTGGGTACAAAACTTTTCTTTAGTGCACTGAAATGGAGAAATAAGCCTGACAACTGATACTGCACATCTGCAGAAGTGATGTTCGTCTCCTGTTGTGCTGCTTCCAGCACTCTCCTCACAGCATCTTTCTTTTCTCTGTTCCATGCCAGTAGCCTGTGGTCTTTCAGCATTTCCAATTCTAAACCCTTTTTGGTGCTCAGCTGGAAGCTGGCCTTAAGAAATCTTCTCCTGTTAGGAGAGAAGGTGGGACTCCAGATGTAAACTGCCTGGGCTAAATTCGGATTACAGGAGGTAAAGGAAATCTAAAAAAATATTAGGATGTTTTTCTCCTCTTAAACTGTACAAACTAATCTAATCTTAGATTTGTTTTCTTTCTAATGAAAAAAAAAAGTTTGTATAATTCTACAGTAATTTGTAGGTGCCAGCTATATAGTATGTCACCCTACAATGAAAGAGATATTGTTTAGTATACTTAGGGATTTTTGCTGTCCTCCAAAATGAACCTCCCTCAAATGGCCTCAGGCTTTGAAGGTACATGTAGAACTGATGCAGAAATGTTGTAGTCATGAGCAATTTGGGTGATACAGCAATACGTGTAAATAAATGATGACCACTATAAAAGTACTTAAATATTGCCTGTAGTATAGGATCTCTTTTCTCTTGGTTACCTCTTCTTTCTTACAAGGTAGTAAGCAAGTGATGAGTGATTGAAGGTGTTAGTGATGTTGTTATGCCTCAGTTAATATTGTTTGCAGCCCTTTTTCTACTTTTAGAACTTAATAAATTTAAATCCTACCAGGAATTTGTATTTTGAAGCTTGTGACCCCCGAATATGTGGCGTGTGCTCTTTATCTCAAAAAATGAGAGCTCTGTACCACTCTTGTTCCATTATTTAAATTCTGTAGTTTTTCTCATTTCATCATTAAAAGAAAAAGAGACATGAACTTGCATTCAGCATGAAGCCCCTTTTGTTAAATTTTCACAAATATCTAGGTATCTTCAAAAGACCTGCTGGAATTCAGTCCTAATTCTTCTCCAGGTTAGGAGGTCTAAGTGGACTGTTTTGAAATGGTAGTTTACCGCCATGCAGGCTTTACACTTTTACTGAAAGTATTTCAGACTCACAGTTAATAAAATATTTTAGTAAATGTCTTCTTGGAGTTCTGCCAGTCTGATAGTGCAATACATTATCATGCAAATATAGCTACTAATTTTCCTCCACATTTGCACTAGAATAGATGACATAGAACCAGGTTTAATTGCTGATTGTAATTGACAGCTCTTTCCTGAAGCTGAAGATGGAATTAATTGTCTCTCATTGTTACTTCTCGTTGTCTACATGCATCCTCAGGTTTGCAAACAGGTAAAAGAAACTCTGCTGTTGTGCATATGCTTTTCTCTCCTGATTTAGCTCCTGTCTGACTTTGTTTTGCTGCTTCTGGTCTTTGAGATATTGAACATTCTTGGGACGATAAACAGATCACTCGACCTTGAACTTCTCTTGAGTGAGTGGGTCTTTTGCTGTACTGATGTAAAGTGTGTTATGTACCTGGGGCGGGGAAGTGGGGGGAGGAGGGTGGAAGCAGCTTCATTTTTCTCTTGAAAGCAATTCATTGACTTGCCTCTAAGAAACAGACCAGGAGGAATACTGAGAAGCAGCAGAAGTGCATGAGACGATATACTGCTGAATGGTAGCTATAGATGTGTATATGGTGAGATATTTCTTTAGCATTTCCTCCTAGGAGATGACTTTTGAAATGGAAGCTTTATTTGCATCATTATGTTTAATATTCTTGGGTGGATTTATTTTTTTTCTAATTCAATACTTCATCAGTTGCTTCTTAATCCCTTTAATATTTTCTCCCTCTATAATAGATCTTCTGTTTAATCTGCCTACAGTGGTTTTCACTAGAGAGCTAAAAAATGTGCCTAGAGCAACAATACTTAGTTATTAGTCTCAAAATCATGTCTGTTATGCAAACACAGTCCATTTAGTATTCTAAGATTTGGTGATATCAGTGGACAGCATTGCTCTTTATGAAGGTATAGCAGTCTCATCCATTTTGACCAGTGTGCTACTTCAGGTTATGTTTACAAATGCCCTTCCATTTGCAGCTAAACAGACACAATTTCCTCTGCATTCACAAGATAGTGATGATCTAGTGGTCACCCAGAGTAACCTTGTGCAAGACTGTCTTATAAAAGTGAACTTAACATTTGCTATTTCCCAAAGCAGAAAGATCTGAACTTCATAGCAATTAATTATAAACACATGAGAATCTTCTCTCTTAATGCCTTAAGCACAAGGCACGTTGAATGCTGCCTTGTACATTAATCTTTATAAGCTATCTTTCTACTAGTTAAATTGTTGTCAAATTGAAAACAAATATATTGAAATATTGAATATATTGAAAACAAAATAGCATTAGATAGGAAAGCAAAGTAAGTGTTTAAATGGAGATCTTAGTTCAACTGCCTTATACAGAATGTTTGAAACACTAATAATACTCACCTGTGAGGACTGTGTTGTCAGATGTGGCTAGTTCATATCGATTTGAGGGCAATGCTGCAATGTTTGCCATTCAAAGTATTCTTTGAGGAAGTGGTCCTGAGAGACAGAGTTGAAATTTGAGGAAACAGGTGAGACTTCTCTCTAAAGAGTTAATTTCTGTGAGGTGGGTACAGAAATATACTGCAGCAAAGGGTGTGTGAGGATATGTATTAAAAACTGTTTGTCATGTTTTAAGAAATTAATCCCAGGCTTTTAAAATGTGTGTTTATCTTGCAAAATTCATAATTTAGTATTTTAGGTGGCTAGTGAAGATGCTTTTTTTTGGTGCATTTTTAGTTCTTGGATGAGGTGGTGCAGGAGGAGAGAAAAAATATGGAAATGTGGGTGCCTGAATATTCTCTCATGTTAGTACCACCTGGTTATAAATATTAAGCTTCACTTAGTTTGTGTTTACTATACAGATAAAAATGGAGACTTGACATCTCTTCTTTCTTTGTGTTTGATGATAGGTGAGCAAATGGTTTATAGCTAGGGCAAAAATAGTTGTAGTGAATGGAGTAACATCAGGCTGGCATCCCATCACAGTGAGGTTTTACAGGGCTCCCTCCTTGGCCCAGTTCTCTTCAACATCTTGAACTCAATAAAATGGCATGAAGATGAGTGAGGGGAGATTTAGATGCTATATCAAGAAAACGTTTTTCACCCAGGAGATGTTTGGGCACTGGAACAGGCTTCTCAAGGAAGTGGTCATGGCACCAAACCTGTTAGAGTTCAAGAAGCACTTTTAGGCACGTGATGTGACTCTTGCATTGGGCCAAGAGTTGGACTCAAGCTTAGCATGTGATATGATCTCTATACAAAATTCTGATGGTATAGATAATGAAGTATTTATAAATTGGTATTATGTATATATTTTAAATGAGTGGAAAACACAAGCAATATTTTAAAATTAACAACAGCCATTACAACTTCTTTCCCAGGTCTAGATATCCAGGTCCAGATCTACTTTTTACTTTAAAATTAAAAATATCTTACTAACTTCTTGTAACTAAATATGAGTGAGCAGCAATTCTTGTATTTCTGTGAGAGGAAGAACAATGATTTTCACTGATAAATATTCTGAGCTAAAATTGTAATTTGAGTTTTGTTTTGTGTGCTATACCCAGAAACCACTAGGAAAAAGAAACTGAAAAAGGTCCCAGTAAAGGTAAACAGCTTAGACAGAGTACAAATTCTGAAGCTTCAGAGCTAACAGATGTAATTTTTAATATCTTGCCTGTTAAATGGAGACACAAATGTTTTAGATAAAAATGAGATAGAGTTAAGGTGGTTATTTATGATGCTCAGGGCAATGAGGAATGTGAAGCCAGATATGTGGCAATCGAAGTCCAAGAAAAAACTGATTTGAGTTAGGGTGTTTAGCATATGACAAATAAAATAATAACTTTGACAAATTTAAAGTACTGCTCACTTGAAAGCAGCAGTATGAGCATGGACATGGAAAGCAAAAAATTCAGTTCAATCCTTCAGAAAATACCTGGGTCTGTAGGCTTGGAATTGCTGGAAAAGGTAGATATGAATTTTTCTCAAGTGTTAAATTGATAGATATGTTCTCGTTGCTGAAAAAACTTGTGAGAATAATGCATATTTTATTTGAGAAGGAAGGAAGGCTAGAAGGAAAAAAGTATATAAAATTCCCAGAACTAAAAAGTTTATAGCACTTTGATGTTTCTTCTCCAGACTGCAATATGGCCTTGCTCATGTTTTGTAAAATGTTGGACGTCAGAAGGTTCTAGTAAAAAGAAATTTGTGCAATTTTAAAATTACATACAGCTGAAAGATTAACTGATGAGCACAAAATTAGAAATCCTGATGAAAGAAACTGGAGCAGGCAGAAAATCTAAATGAATCATAAGTTAGCTTCAATTAAAAAAAAAAATTAAAAAAAAGAAGTCAGGCCTAGTTCATGGTATGGATAAGCACAGAAGAAAAGATTGTTGTGTAAGGATTTGCTGGGTTTTGGGTTTTGTTTTATTATGTTTGGGGTTTTTTCTGTTTATGAGACTAAAATCTTAAGTTTTCAAATTAAGGTGCATTTTAATTTAAAAGTAGTATTCTAGTTACAGCTATCTGCAAACTTATCTAGTTAAATGTGTTGTTTCATCTTAGGAAAGAAGATTTAATGTGATCATTTCTATTCAATTCTCACCTCAGTATTTAAGCTATTATTGGAAATAAACATGTTCTCAGCCCTTAGACATCACAGAATACCTCAGCTGTCTCCACAGGGATTGGAAACTTGTACTTTATTTGATCATACAATGAGACAAAGCCACGCACAATATGGATTTTTAATTCTGATGATTACAGAACTTCTTTTAACTGCAAAAGCTTGTGGCAGGCTGGGACCAGAAGTAAGCTACCCAACCTATTGCAACTATCAGTACTTGCTCTCAAAAGTACATGATTAAATTTATGTATTGGTCTGACGTGCAAAATCTTGTAGGCAGAGATTTTTCCAGAAACCAGTGCAGTTGCCATTTCTTGGAAATAGGTCTAGTTCTGAAATAAAATTGAAGACCTAAAAGATGCTGAAT
The DNA here is from genome assembly GCA_013399695.1 of Formicarius rufipectus. NCBI lineage: Eukaryota > Metazoa > Chordata > Aves > Passeriformes > Formicariidae > Formicarius > Formicarius rufipectus. Next base: position 6,699 of record VXAU01003928.1, on the reverse strand, counting down.
AGATCTGGCCACTTTAACTTTTGTTGAATAGCTTGCTGTCTTTTTTCCTTCCTGATTATGACCAGACTAACCTTTGGGGAAAAGGGTCTGAACATCCAGGGAACTCACATAAAGAATACTGAAGCTCTCATAAAGCATACTGAAAAGGTCACCTTTTGTGTAATGCTGAATTGTGTAATTCAAAGGATGCAGTTCATAGAATGGCATTCAAGTTAACTCATCATAGGAGGAGTTATTTTCCATCCGTTATGGGGAAAATAGTCCTCCCTAAGGTATTTTTCATCTTTTCTTTTCCCTTCATTTTTGCTCTTCATGTACTTGTTATTTTGGTGTGTGCAGTTCTCCAGTCATGTACCACATGGGACAACCTCATTCTTGAACAGTGGAACAGTTCTATTTTGGTTGGATGTGCACCTTGTCTTGTTACTATGAGCTAGAATAAGGTTCAGTTATAAGAAGGTCACAGCCAGCTATATAATAGCTAGTATATACATCAAGTGGGATTCTTCTTCCATCATCTAAAATAAATTTTTGTCACTTATCATATTGTTCAATTGGACATTTCTATAAAAAGAAGTCTTTGTGAAATTTCTACTTTTAAGGGTTCTACAGCTAGTATTATGTTTTGTTTTCTTCAGAACTCCTGACAAGGAATGATTATAGAACGGACAATCCAGGCTTGAACAATTGGGCTGGTTTGAGTTTTGCTGTGCTGTTGATGAAGCAGGGGATGGTGTTTTTATGTTTTCAGGAACACTGACATGTGAAATTCAAAAGGTTTGGGAGTTCATCTGAGATTTTATATCTTAATCTCCTTGATCAGGAAGTCTGACTTAAAACTCCCTAATGAAATATTTTCTCTTGAGACTTCCAGTGAACTCCAGAGGCTATGAAAGTAGTTATAATTTCTGTGTTTTGCTGATTTAGGAGCTTTGAAGAAGGCAGAATTATGTTGTTGGGTTGGGGCAAAGCACAGGGTGGTAGTAATACTGTTATTTCTACTGAACTCCAAGATGTTAAGCGTCAGGAAAAATTCTGTGTGTTTTTTAGCAAATAATTGTATTCCATTTCTCTTGGGCTTAACAAATCAGAACTGACACAGAAAACAATGAAATCTATTGATTCTAAAGTGTCTGGTGTATTAAAAAGCTGGTAGATTAAGAATATTTCCTTTTATTTATTATATTAATGAGCAACACTCTTGTGGACATTATTAAAGTTTCTAGCCATGGTTCAACCAGGCCCATAGCTATTAAATAGAGAGATGACAACTTTGTCCTGAGACTAGGTGTCACGAATAATACGGCTGAAGGACAGGGCAGGAACCAAAGTCTGACTAGATGTTGGAAAATATCTGTTCAAAGGAGAAGGCACATTAAAACATCGTTGATGGGTATGAAAAATGAGATTTTTTTTTTCTTGTAATTTATTTTTTTCCCAATAACTTTTGTGCATATGAAAGGGAACTTTCAGTGTGAATACATTAAGGCTTCAGAAGCCTTTCATAGTTCCTCTAACTTCAGCCATTTTTACATGGCAAATAATTTCCCTTTAAATTCTTTTTTTTCTGAATGGAACAATGCTATTTCTATGCAGACCTTAAAAAAAAAAAAAAAAAAGGACAAAAGAACAAACACACACACTCAACTCAAATGATCAGTGGTCTTTGTTTCTCAGGTTGCTGGTGGGGAATCAAAGAGCAGGGAAAGAAAGAGAGCTTGTTTTTCAAGAGTCGGCTTTCTTATTTGCTTTCTTTACTCACTACACTTAATGTTTGCACATCTAAATCAAACAATTGTAATCCTCTATTTACAACAACGACAGATTCCAAACTTCTTGTAATTGGCTTCTATTTTATATTTCCTGTTCTGTTGAGAGTCTTGCTAACTACTTCAGGTATTCTTGGTGTTAGTAATGAGCTGATTTATATTTAAATTAAACAGAGCTGCTATAAAAATATTACAATGGAGGATGGGAATATTTGTTCTTTGACTTTTGTCTTCTTGAACTTCCAACTGTGTGGCACTCTGAAAAGTGGCTTTTACTGTCAAAATCCTACAGTGTGTCCAAGCCATGTTGTTCCTTTCATCAGGCTATAATGTTGTTTTACCCTTTTTGTACTTGATGATGCTTACTATCTGTCTGAAATACATAACTAGGTGGAAACTCCATCTGTTTTTCAAGTACAGTCTAACAAATCAAAATTACAGTGCAAGTGTCTTGTTTTTTATTATTTTATTTTCCCTTGTTTATGTTATGTTGAATGATGGTGCTATAATCCTCATTTGTCTCCCCCTTCTATCACATCATGTCTACACATACAAGATCTTAATTTTAGACACAAATCTTATTTACAAAATTACAATAATTACAAAAATTATTATGAGGTTACTTAATTCAAAGTAAAATAAAAACTCTGGATGCTTTATCACCTTTCAGCAAGAAAAAGCAAGTTTTGCAGTCATGTGTTCACATCTTAGAAAAGAATTGAAACGGAATACACAAGAGACTTCAAACCCCATAAAAACCAGAACATAAAAATTTGTTCTGAGAGTATGAAACAAGGAAATGGGGAATAGCAATAATTGTAAGAGAGTGAATAATTTAATTTTGAAGCTAAGATGTATGCTGGTAGATTCCCCCCAGAATTACTCCATTTTTAGTATATTGCTAATTTTTATATCCAGTCACATTGTTGTCTGATTTGATGTATGGTGTTAAAGAACTTTTGTTCTGCTCAAATATTTTGTGTTATGCTTACAGTTTTCCAACCATGCACTTTATTAGTAATTCAGATTGTCCACATAATTATGCGTATCATTCTGCATTTTTGGATGATGTTGTCAAGGTGTAAATTTTTTTAAGTTGTAAAATATTTACAAGTGGGACAATGAATTACTTGCTGCAAATTTTTTGCTTATCTAAAAATCTGTTCAATTCTGAACTAATTGGCACATATCTCATGATAGTGGTGTCCAGTGTGAACCTGCTTCTCCCTCTCTATCCCATAAATGTGTCCTCTAAAAATAATGATTTTTCCTCATTACTTGTTATGTAAAAATAGTTAATTTTATCACTGTAACATGTTACAGTGGCGATCAACAGAGTGGATGAAATGAAAACACGGGGAAAAGTTGATGTGTATATACAGTAACTTGGTTTTCAGTATTGTTCTTCCAAAAAAATGCCCCAGACCCAGTATTTAAGTCTTTCTTGTCTTACTGTTAAAGCAGACTGTCATAAAAATGGCCTCTTTCATGTGTGTTTGCTTTCAGCTGAATATACATTTATTGAACCTTGTGTTCTGAGTTAAATCTCACTGTAGCCCTAGTGATCATGTTAATCTCCTCTGGAAAGCATAAATGAAGACACTGAAGAGCCTTTTTAGCAAAGCCAGCTGAGAGGTGTTTTCAATAGCAGTACTGAATCCTTTAGCAGGATATAAAATATTAAATTCAAAAGATGACTTGAAAGGTGTGATAATTAACTGTGGCTTTTTTGACAATCTTGGATGCTTCAGAAGAAGAGAGAAATATTTAATTAACAGAGCACTTGTCTTCTGCCTTTTAAAAAGAGTGCATACAATATCTAATTGTTAGACTTCTTCACTTAAAAAGAAGACTGAATTCTTTGGTTGAAGGCTAGATATACTTAAACCAGATCAATGACATGCAGTAGCAGGAAGTGTTTCCTAATGTTTAGATTTAAAGGGAGATGAAGTGTTTTTAGAGGATGAAGTTGAGGCCATACTGTCAGTGGAAGAAGTCTGTTCCTTCTGGCTTGGAATACAGATCCTTGGCATAGCTTATCCAGCATTATACATACAGTTTTGATTTCTCAGGTCATGCTTACTGTTGACAGAATGACTGTGTCATCAGTTGATGACAGTCAGGCATAGGAAGGGGGGGAAAGCATACAGTGCTTTGTCCGTCTCTTTGAATTCCTCTGCTTTTATTCAACTGCTTGTGCAAAGGCAACTTCCATATTTACCCACCTTCTCCTTCTGCCCAGTCCTGTTGTTATGGCCCCACATGTTTGTGACATTTGTCTGCTGCAACAGAAGCTGTGGTGTAAAATGTTCAGGATCATTACAAATTCAGCACAAGATTCAGTAAGTAAAGAAGCTGGGCTGAAAATCTTCAGATGCAAACCCATCACAGCTATTATCAGAAATAATACCAGGAATAATTACAGAGACTGACTTGAAAGTAGATTTGTTTATAACATTTAAAACTCTCCTAAAGTATGGGAACGTACATGAAGATGTTCTCTGAGGGACTGACGTGGTCTTGCACTTACTCAAAGGTTTTTATAACAGCACTTAGCATGGTATTTTAGTGGTGCCATTATCCCTTGTGGCAGTGACATGTCCTTTGTACTGCTATAGCAAAAACAAGATAAAATTCTGGGTTTTGCAGTTGTTTAGCACCATCAGTGATTCACACTGTTGTTCCCTGAACAAAGTAGACAAAAAAACTTATCACTCTTCTCCTCAAATTACATCCTTCTCTTATCTTTATATACCAATTTAAAATGTTATTTTCACTCCTCAACCTAAATCAGTTGGCTCTGTGATTCCACGGTAATTTCCGAAAGCTTTTCACCAAGAGTGCTTGTGCCACGCAGTCCTGGCAGAGTTGGCAGCATAGGGAAAGTGCTCAGTGCATGACCAGTCCCTCAGGCACAGGCGAAGGCTAAGTGGAGAGGAGGATTTCTGCAAGACTGGAGAAGCTGAGTAGCCTGACAGGGCTTCTCCAGGTGCTTGTAATGAAAGGACTTGTTTAACAGACTAAAGCCTTTGTGAACCTTGTCTTGACACCACCTCAGTTTACCAAATCCTTTTGGCAAGGAAGATTAGCCAGTCTTCTCTTTGCCTGCCATAACTGTAGCTTGGCTGCCTCCTTTCCCTGGGAGCTGAAGAGGTGGGTGCAGTGGCAGCATGGAGGTTGATGAGGTTACTCCACTGGTGGCCCTGTGGGAGGATGTAGAACGAACTCCCTACACAGCCCATGACATGTCTCCAATAACTACAGGATTATACATTGTGCAGCACTTTTGCCTTCCTGAGAAAATGTTCGTGACAAAAAGTCAAAATTAAGCGGTTAGGTTTGAAAAATAAATTGATCTGTACAAGGATGTCATTCCTCTGATTTATTTGACATAAATGCAGATATACCTTTGAAAACTGATGCAATAAAGGAGTTCTCTTTTTGAGAAGAGGCTAGAATTGTTTTATGTTCTCAAGGTTACCTTCACAAAGTTGTTTTTTTTTTTTTTTGTATTTGTTTTGAGAACACAAACTCCTTTTTATTTTTTAAAGGTCATCTGTGGACAGAGTTCTCTAATACGCAATCCTTGGCTTCTCCTTCCAAGGGATGACTAGTAGTAGGAATGTTAAAATGATAAAATATCATTGTGTTTCTTAAAAAAAGGTAGAGTTGAAAATCTACTGAGGAAAGTATTCCAACTACCAATATAATACAATTTATTTAATGCCAGATATTTTAGTTCTTACTGATTTGCAGTAATAGTTAGTTATTTTTTATTAAAAATTGGTGGGAACCAGACTGTGAGATACAAACAGCTAACTTGCTATGATATGCAAAAGGGATTTTATTCTCCTTACTGCAGATATGTAAACTAGAAGTAATTTTATCTGGTTTTCTATGTAGATAGAAGCAACAAGGATAAGACTAGTTTGCAGTGGACATGGTTTACTGCTCGCTTGAAAATGTTCTCTTGCTTATTTGAAGAAAATGGGGAAAGCACAACATTATATTTTTTGTTTTACTGAATATTTAATATTATAAGAGTATTTTTTAACAATATTGAAAATTTTCCACAGCAGATGTGCATTTACACATTTCAAGGACATAATTCCTCATAATGCTTACCCCATCAACAGTTGCTGGGAATTAATGGAATTATCTCCAGGGAAAACTCTGTTATCTCTCTGATGTGAATAGATCTTTTATCTATGATGATTGCTAATATGGTTGAGGGAGACCAGAGAGGCTGTTAATTATTCTGTTTGGGTGTGCTTTAATGAAGTTATCGGCAAAGTACATCTATGAAATTTCTTTTACAAAATGAAGCTTGCAATAAATCTGAAATTAGATTTTTAAGGGGATAAAACTCTGGCATTTGCCTGCAGGTGGATTCCAATGTTTGTGAGCATAGCTATGTTTGTTGGTTTAGCAATAATCTTCCCTAGTGTGATTCATGCAAGATAATTTTTATTTTAATAATAACCATTACTCATGTTGGTAGCTTCTTTTCCTGGTAAGAAATATCACTTTCCCCCATGAAATTTTTTAGCTGTAGGTATTTTTTTTTGGATTATCATTCTCTTTTAGAATCATAGAATTGATTGAGTGGGAAAAGACCTCCGAGATCGAGTCCAACCCTTGGTCCAAATCCAGTCTGTTTACTAGATCATGGCACTCAGTGCCATGTCCAATCTCAGTTTAAAAACCTCCAGGTATGGTGAATCTCCCTCCTCTCTGGGCAGGCCATTCCAATGTCTGATTACTCTCTCTGTAAAGAATTTTTTTCTAATATCCAACCTGAACCGCCCCTGGCTGAGCTTAAGCCTGTGCCCCCTCATCCTGACTGCCTGGGAGAAGAGACCAACACCCACCTGGCTATAACCTCCCTTCAGGTAGTGAGAGAGTGGTGAGGTCACTTCTAAGCCTCCTC
>VXAU01003927.1:227344-256875 GCA_013399695.1 Formicarius rufipectus | reverse complement strand
AAGAAAATGCTTATCTAAATGGACAACACTCAAGAGGTTAGCTGAAAATTACTTTCAAAGAAGTGTTTCTTTTTTACTAAATTCTGCCATGAAAAAAATGGCAGGTGAAATGTACTTTCAAAACATGGGCCAAGGGAGATTTTAAATAATCAAAGACACAATAATATGTTATTAGAACCCATTGTACAATAGAGCATTTAGAGTGAGAGCTTAGCAGGAATTAAAAAAGGATTAAACCTTTATAAGGATAATGAGGACATCAATAGTTACTTTAGATAGGATATAAAATAATATTTTTAGAATAGAAATGCAGGCATTCCTTGGAATATAAGTGAACCATTAACTCAGGAAGGTAGAAAAAATCTATAGCAAAATTATTGTGCAGTTTGTAACATCCTTTAAAGAATTTTGTAGAGAATTCCATTAGATATAGAAAAAGTTTGTAGAAGAAATACTGATCAAATCCATTTTGACAAATTCTATTCATAAATTATGTATGTTAAGTACATTTTCCTATAGTACTTTGAATATTGGCATATATGTTCACCTTCTTTCCACTTGCATGATAAAGATCTTATATAATTTCCTAAAAATAAATACAAGTAAATAGAAGTGTGTACTCAGAGCAGCTGAAAATTAAATTTAATTTCACTGAAAGAAGAAAAATCAAAGTCTTATTAGCCTTTTCATCTACTGGATAGCTCATTTATATTCACTTCTTGTCTAAATACTTAGAACTAGCTTCAAAAAGTTGTAGGCACATATCAAAACCATCAATTGTTATATCAAATTTTTAATTACATTTCCCTGTTTTTTCTAATGTGTACAATTATATTCTCTGGAAAATATAATACATTTCAAATATTTGGTGAATTGTAGTATGCAGAAGAAAAGTCCTTTTAACGCTTCTATTTTGTATTATGTACACATAGTGATTATTCAAATGTGCTACCATTACAAAGGTCATAACTGCAAGACAAAAATCATGCCTTTGCCCAGAAAAATGTAAAAAACCCCAAACAATTCAGAGACTGACCATTCCTGATAATGCGCACAGAAGTGTCTGAAGAAACAGAATTGAATAAGACCTTGTCTTCAAGTTTAAGGGTCATTTCCAGTGATAAGTCAATGAAGTTTTCCTGAAAAGATAAAATTCAAAAGGTCTCATCTCCTCAGGAGTGATTTTCCTGTGAGGCAATTTTAAATACCGATGGGAATACATTTTTGATCACAGAGAAGACATCATGATTCACAGACTGGTTGTTTCTTTGTGTATTTTGCCATCATTCAGGGCACAAAAACTTATTTGTGAGGGACATTTCAGGACATTTATAGCCCAGTTGTGTAGGATATTTTTGTACTGAGTCTCTGAAGGACTTGAGACGTCAGAAGGCTCTTTTCTTTCTCTGTGAGCGGGAAAGAGCAAGGAAATACTCCTTGTGGGTACAACCACATTGGTGAATGATGGGTCCTCAGCTCATTGTCAGGTCTACTTCCCTACTATGTGCATGGAGCATGAATGTTATTTCATTCTCAGCCTCCCTTTTGTGAGGAACCTGTTAGTTTGGATAATAGTTTGCTCTAGAAACTGCTCATATGAAGTAATATGGAGGGATCTACACCTCATTTGACTGTATTTGCCCTTCCCCAGTGTACTCCAATTGTATCCCAAGATATGTGTACTTACTATTTCAGGTGCTTGAAACTGAATAAAAGCCAAAAACACCACCCTCCTCCCTTCCTCAGTTATTTTTAGAGTCTCAGGGGCAGCATATGGGGTCTAAATGACTCCTAGAGTCAAATATTGTGTAGTGTGGATATGGCCAAGCTACTTAAGGGAGGTTGTGTACGTGTGGATGAAGAGGGAGTACAAGTTATTCTGTCCAAGCTGAGATTGATGAATTTTGCAGTATAGATGTGGCATGGATGATTCTTGAGGTTTTACTTCAGTCTTCTTATTTGGTAGCACAGGAAATGCAATTCTTTCTATAAATCACAAATTACTTAGAGAAAGTGAATGAAATATTGCTAGTCACTACAGGCAAAACTGTGATTAGTCACTACTGGCTACCATTGCAAAATTACACCCTACAACGAAAATTACTGTATTACAAGTGTAAAACAAAAGGAAAGGTGTTTTTGTTTGGTTTTGTTTGTTTGTTTGTTTGTTTGTTTGTTTTAAATTTGTTTTCTTTGTTTTTGTTCCATGTTTCTTTCTATACTCTGATATATTTAAATTGTGAAATTGTCTGCCAGAAGTTGCTGTGAAGGTCAGAAATACTACTAGTTTGCAAAGAAAGCTAAGAGAAAATAATTTGTCTAGTACTATTTATTCAAGGAGACACTTTGGATGCAACATCAGATTCAGGAAGGCCCTACTCTATTGTTTACCAGAAACTACAAGGTATATAGCTGTTGCCCCTTCTTCATATTTTTACCCCCATTGTGTCCAGGACTTAATCTTATGAGAAGGATCACACACTTACAGTCATTTTTGCACTCTCTTAAAGACTGCAACAACTCATACTATAAAGTTGTCTTAATAAACCAATCAGTTCTACTTGTTTTTTTTTTCCTTAAGCTTTTGCTTCTATAACTCCTCATATTCCAGGCACAAATGATTTCATAGAAGTTATTTACATTTAGACTAGCATGCAGTTCTTCACAAGCAGAAACTATCTCACTGACTCATAAATAAGTAAAAAATTTAAAAATCTACACATTGTAATGATGTTCATAATAATCAGATTTTGACTAGTCAAATTTTGATTTTTGTTTTTAACACCAGAAGCTGTTGATGCATAGAGTTCAATTCCTTTTTTTTTTTTTAATGACAAGTACTATTTTCGTTTAGATTTGCTAGCTTAAAAATCACAAATCCATTTTCACAGCTCATATAAAGCTCACTGTACAATTCCTAGCACAGCAAGGAGAAACTCAGTAGATAAGTAGAGAAAATGATTTTGAAACTAAGTCAGCATTTTAAAGGAATTTTATTTATAAAATGCAATTTTTTACTTTCAGCAAATCCTTGAAAGTCATTATGGAGTGTTTTTTGCAGTTAACTTTTTTCAGTATGCTTGGTGATGGAAATAGCCATTTACATTATTTAAAATAGTTTTATAAATACTATATGAACTATAGTTACTTTTATTTCTCTGGTACTATTTTCATTAACATTTTGATACACAAGAAAATGTATTTTCACAAAAGAAAAACAGGATTATATGAGCTAAGACCAGTCTTGAAATAAAATCAGGGAAGTAAATATGAATGAAAAGAGTTCTGTTCTGACTATACTGCAAAAAATCTACCATTTTATCTTAGAAAAAGCTAAAATATGATTTCTACAGAATGTCATGCCCTAGAAAATTTTGAAAAATGCACATTTAACATAATTTGGTGTTCTTTGCTATTCTTATTTTGGGGTCAGACTTTATGAGCATATCCTAGACTGGTTGTAAGGCTGCTTTGAAGGGCACAAGCCTGTATGGTGTCCAGGAGATCCCAGGCCTCCCTGGATGTACCTGAAGTGGTGACACATTCCCAGCTATTCAGTCCAGCAGCATTTCCCACTAGAACATGAAAATTGGACAAGGGAAACTTTCAATGTGATTCTTCTGGTAAATTTGAGCCAATAATCTGAATGACTGAGTGTAGGGTTTGGTAACTCTTCACTGCATGAAAGGCTCTATGACTGCTTATGGTTGGAGGGACTGTGGTTTCCCCTGAATAATGGAAACCTAAAGCACAAAGCCAGAGAGGACTAGTGTTGTTAGCACTGTGGGAAATGAATAGGCTGTGTGTACTGTTGTTGGTGCTGTTTTTACTAATTTATTTAGCATTCAGATTGGAATGTAGTGAGGAGTCTTTTGTCACATCATTTTTTAGAGCCAGACACCAGAGAGATGGAAGTAAAACAAATTAAAAACCTGTTCATAGCCCCAGGCATGTTTTACTTTGTCATTTGGTTCAGTTCATTTCAGCATTCTACTTTTAATGGCTCACTTAGTTAAACTTGAACTTATGTGAGGGCTTCATTACTGTTGCCTCGGGATAACAGCTGCTAATTTGGTTTATTACTATAATATATTTTATTTAGATTTTTCTCTTACAACCTCTGGCTGTGCTGCTTGCACTCATCGTTTTTCACTCTAACAGCCAGTTTGCAGAGCTGGCATAGCCTACAGGACATTGTCTGTGGCAGGACTCTGGGCTGATGAGTCAGATCTACAGACATGTTCAATTTATACCACAGACTTGCTTCCTGACTTTGACAAGATGATTTTTTTTCCTCCTGTAAAATACAGACAGTAAGGTCTGTATTCCTTGTTAGGGGATTAGATGGCTGCAGATGAACACTGCTGGGTAAGGGCAGCATATTTTCTAGCAAAGGTTATGTCCTGGTTTTTTATACCACTTGTACCCTTGAGCCAACTCAGTGTCCTCAGTTCAGTCACTAAGGATGTTCTTTGGTGGACCCTAGTGTTGGAGGTTTATGGTGCAAATTCAGTTCTTATTTGGACTTGTATTATAATTAAAAAGTATTGCAGTGTTATCATGCTGCAGCTGATTGGGTTATCTCGGCAATGTATAACTTCTAGATTAACAAGAATTTAAAACCCAAGTTCAGAAGGTAATCTGGCTTCCAAACTTTGACACTTGTGAGTTTCTCTTGTGTCCAGTATAAACATATTATGTTTGCCTGTTAGGCTGTGAAGTTTGGCTGTTCTGGCTATGCTGGCTATGCTTAGCAAGCATAAAAGACTTACATTGCCTAAAAGGATCCTGAGGCAGTATAATTAAGTGCCCCACCACAATCCCTCCAGAACATCTTGTGTACTTCTCTGCATGGAGCCAGGCCTCCAGCCCACCATGATTTCTCAAGGTTGTAAGGAAAATTTGACCTGCATTTTCTGATCTGTTGCTCAGACCAGGGATGATTTTATCTGCCTTTTCTATACTTATATCTGAGTGCTTACATATAAATAGTATTTTATTACATATTATTTCTGTATTTGGTGCAGTGATTATAATGAAACCTAAACTGGCTTAATTTCTATAATGAAAAAATATCAGAAAAAGACTTGTATTGCATTGCTTCAAATTCTCTCTGCTTTATCTTATGATCTGGCTATAAATTGTGGTTCTAATTAATCTTTGATTATATTATGCAAGTAGTCATCTATTTTATCTAAAGTTTTTCACTGAAGACTTCACAGTAATTGAGAAAGTAAATGTGATTCAAAGAACCAAGGGCACAGGGAGAAAACTTGGCAACACTCAACTGTAGTCTTCTACTTTATGCTAGAAGGGACCGGTACTCCTAAAATCATTTTCTGTTTATTGGACAGATGAAGGTCTCTCCAAAACACCTGGATGAAGCCCCTGACAACTATTCTGCCCAGTATCTAGGTTTACATGCAAAAAGAAATGATCCAGTGGACATTAGTCCCCCTGACACTATCAGGAACAAAATTAAGTATAATGCATGGAAAAGACAAACTTGTATTCACCAAGAAGAGATGAAATATCAAAAGTTTACAATTCAAAGTTGTGCTACACACAGTAGAATCTTGCAGACTGTAATTTATAATCATAGAGAAAGCAAATAGTAAACATTTTGCCCAGGGAGGGCCTGGAAACATAGGTACATGCCATGAACATGTAAGAAATTTCCACTATTTCCTGATTACTAAATATTTCCAAGTCTTTTTATTAAACATGACTGATTGTATCAGTAACCTGGTGTGATAAATTTGTGGCTATTCATCCCTGAAAACTCTGAAAGACAAGTGGCTATGAGCGTTAGGCCACCTGGTTTAGGTAATTATTTTTGAAAAGTTCATTCTCAATGCACTTTTGGGACAACTGAAACCATAATAAACTGCACCACTGACCTCTGCTGAAGATAATCTGAACTGCTTATGTTTTAAAAAGGTAGGTTATGATGGTAGGCTACAGTAAGAGCTACAAGGGATTCTCCCTTCAAATTAAGCTGGATGGTCTAGAGGTTGAAGCTGAGACTCTTTGGCCATTCTATCCAGGAAGTAAAGACCATAGATGGGAGAGAACTACCTGATCTAAGTAAAAGCATTGTCATAAAACCACTAAAGAAAACACTTGTCATGGTTAAATCTGTGCTGCAAATGGAAATTTCCTTCAATGCAGCCAAAAATGTCAAACTGGGTAGTGTTGGAGTTTGTGAAAAGAACTGTGAAGGAGGCATAGTTTGAAGCTCTGGTAAATCCTTTCTGGACTTAAGTTCTTGTCATTGTTTTCACCTGGTATCACAGTGCTCCCTTTGAGTTTAACTGCAATGCTAAGTCACTGAAAACCTCTCATTCTGGTCTAAAGTGACTTGTAGTCACCAAACACCAATGAGACACATCAAATTTCTTTCCTCGTGGGTGAATACAAAAGACATCATGCATCACACACTGTCTACTTTCAGTACAACTAAAAACTTCATCTTCTGATCCCTCAGTACAATCTCAAGTTTTTCTTTCATATATCCAGTATTTAACATATCAGGACATCTGTATTTTGCAATGTCACTATACAGATTATTGCAAAGTTGAAATTTCATTACTGCTCATGGAAAATTCAGATAATCCTACAACAACAACAACAACAAAAGAAGATTAAAAACCAGTATAACACCCTGATCATTTAGTAGATTGCACAGGTTTACTTTGATTAAAACCAGAATACAGAGAGCCAAAAATATTCAGGAAACAAATAAACAAAAAAGAGTAAAGGAAGGACTGAGTTAATATTTTAAGTATTTTAAGAACAGGCCAAATGAAGAAGGTGTGATACACTATAAAGGAAGAAATGGATGGTTAAAGCAGAACTGCTGTATCTTCCTTCTGAGGGTTGATCCTCTCAATGCATTTGTTTCCATCTTGGTCTTTCTTTTCAACTTCTTTCCTACTGCATTTCCTTAAAAATATAACAGTGAAACCAGGCATCAGCAATATCTGTACCAAACAGACGTTTTTTACATTTTTTTTCTTAATTTTATGCACCTGACCTTTCTCAAAGAAAGATATCTGAGTAAGATACAACATTTAATCCACAATAGATGATTTTCATTATGAAAAACAGCACTGAAATAAGACTGCCGGAATATCTGCATTTTTGGTTGGAAGGTGCATAAATTTTTGGAAAAGCAGTAGTAATCTTGTTCTAGGGAAAGGGGATAGAACAACTCTCTTCCTTGTTCCTCCAGGGAGCTAAAAGAATTTGTCACTGATAAGGAAGTCATTTAGAAGGCATTTCTAGGATATCAGTCAGGCTTATAAGCAGCACAGCAGGAACCATATCAAGGAGACCAAAGCAATTAGCAAGCAAAAGTCAATTCCCTGGTGAGATTGAGAGATGTCTGAATTCTTCTACTAGCTGGTCTATTCTGAAGTTTTAAGTCAGCTTTGCCCGAGTTTATTCCTGGTTAGAAAGGTCATCAAATATTGCACTTTTAAAAAGTAGTAGAAATACAAAGCATAATTGACAACCATAGGCAATATATTTTAATTGATTCAGCAGTGCAGTTCCTCCATTTCAAGACCTATATTTTGAAGAGTTTAGAGTCTCCAAAACCCATTAATTCAATAGGTAAATTAACTATAATGCTCTAAATGGTCATTAATAGCCTATCTCTCTAGTTAATAGTAAGAATAGGGATTTAGGGTCCCAAATAGGCTTGGTTCCTCTTCATGCTAATATAACGTTCTCCAAAACCTTTTTTCAATGTCCACTTCCACAATCAGTGCAGAATTTTTTATGACTAAGTCAGAAGATCCTCTAAAAGTATGCAATTTTACTCCCAAATGTTTCCTAACATAACTATTTGTTAGTAACATCTAAAATATTTATCATATTGCTCAGGGTGGACTGCAGTTAGAGTAGAAAATGAAAAAAAGTGAGATAAAAAATAGAAGGAGACAAGAGGGAATGGAACAGATCTATGAAAGAGGGAAAGACAAAACCACATTTTGCTTGTGCTATGCTTGGTTTTTTATTGGTTTGATTATAACACTCAAAAATTTTCATCTGTAGTATTATTTGTTGGGATGTTCTCAACGAGGCTCACTAGTGAAGCTGAACATCCTGAGATGGAATAAATCATTATCAGGCCTTTAGAAACTCACTATAGAAAAATCTTCAAGAAAGAGAGTATAGGTAGTTTAGCTTGTCCCATCATTGTTTATTCTAAACTGTCTTACTGATACTACTTTTTGTTATTTTGGCTCCCAGATTTATGTTTATTCTAGTTCATCAGATCTAATCTTGACATAACTCTGGCACTATATTACTGGATACTTTTTCAGAGAATTGTAAACTGGTTTGGGATGAAAGGGAACTTAAAGATCATCTCATTCGAATCTCTTGATCTGCTGACCATGATTCTTTTGATGCAGTCCAAGGCACATTTGGCTTTTGCTAAGGGCTGCTTCTTAATCCATTCTCTGCCCAGCCTATATCTGTCTTTGGGATTGCCCTGACCTGGGTGCAGGACCGTCCAGCTGGCCTTCATGAACTTCAAGGTTCACATGGGCTCACATCTAGGTCCCTCTAGATGGCATCCCTTCCCTCCAGAATGACCGTACCACACAGATTGGAGTTGGAAAACTTTCTGAGAGTGTGCTTTATTCCACTGTCCATGTCACTGGCCAAGATGTTAGACACAGTTCCCATCCTAATATTGATCCATGAGGTGTTGAGATTTCGAGCTATTTTAGTACTTAAAATCTAATTATTTTTTTTTTCAGATTTTTGTGATTTAAAACTTCATGTCTTGATTCAGTTTGCTAATAATTTGCACCCACTAACATCTGAAATACTCTCAGGTCTCCTGTCAGATTTTATCCTGCTGGATTACTCACAAGTCCAGTGACATAGTGTCAGCCTGATAAAGATTCCTTAAACAGCACTAGACACCAACATTTAGGTGATTGAATCATGTTCATATACAGTTTTCACAGACAATGAGTACTTCCACAGGCATTGGAAAAGATTATTTGTCCTATCTGCCTTAAATGTCATATTTTCATCTGTCAGTAACCTATTCCTACCTATGTTGCGTTTCCTGGGCTGTCTGTGTCCATTTAAGCATTGAGTAATTAATACTAGATATTTAATTTTGAAGAGTTAAAATCAGTTTAAGTGAATCCATGTTTATCTGTCTGTCATACCAATTTTACTGGCATTCATTGTTTTAGGTTACAAGTTACGGTGGATTGGCACTCACTTCTCATATTTGAGCTTAAAATTAATGTGACTTTCCTTTGTTAATCTTTACATGTAACATTAGACCCAAAATATGGTAGATGAGGTCTTGTATCACATCTTAACAAACTGTAGAAAACAAACTCTTCAACCGTTTCCAGGTGTTGCTCAATTGTCACAGAAGATATAGGACAGGGTCATGAATTGTGGCATAAGTTATGTCACAAACTTTGAGGGAGTCTACCAATAGACTGTTAAAGCATATGAAATGCCATTGATGTCCTGAAACTGCTTCATAGTAAATAATTAATTAAAAACTCAAATAGCATTTTTATCATATGGACACATATTTGATCTTGCCATGGATACGGTAGTCCATGAGAAAATTTGCTACAGACATTTAACCATTTTTTGTCAGTCTTAGGGTATGAGGAGGTCAAATGAGATAAATACTAGCTTTTTCTAAATCAATTACTAGAAATAGAGGAAGGGGAAAAAAACACATAAAACTCCCCCAAAAACCCAACAAAAAAGCAGCAATTCTAGGAAGAAGTTCCTTTCCCAGGTTATATCTATAGTGTAGTCCTTTTAGTTTGATGCAGGGATGACCTACTTAGCTTTATGGGAGAGGGATAAATGGTCATCTATCACACCTGGAAATTTGGTATACATCCCATATCTTGACAAGAAGCAAAGTAAATTAGCCGTATACCTAGCTTGATGTTGCACAGAAAGACTGTTTCTGGTATACAAGCTAGTTTGTTTTCATCAAATGTGGGAATCTTTCCCTAACAGTTGTTCAGATCTATTGTTTTATTATGTATTGTAAGAGTTCTTTCACCAGTGATCTCTGATACTTTTTTCTAACTAAACAAGACACTTATGATGTCTGCCTAAATCAATCTGTAAGTACTGGTTAGAATCTGACATTTGCAGGCAGTGGAAATAACGTATTTTAAATCAGAGATGAAAAGATTACAGCTACCTCAATGGAGCTGTTCTATCTGGCATCACCTGTATTGCCAAGGGCTACCTAAGAAGTGCCTTGATACATTTATTAGATGTTTGTGTTTAGAATATATCTCTTGAAACTGGATGTAAAAAGTTGTTCTGCATCATGTTAATGTGCAAATCTAAAATAATTTGTAAATACCTCAGTCAGGCTGACAAACGGCATCATTGACAGCGATGCCTCTGGGGAGGGAAAAATACTGAGTATATGGAAAGAATGCCTCACACAGTAAACAATCTGACACCAAAAAACGTAAATCAGCTGAAAGACATGAAAATGCCTCCAAAATATACTTCCCAGTGCTGAACTGTGTGAAATTATGTCTGTAGAACTCTGAAAAGATGCTACACATTGAATGGCTTGAAACATCACCACCATGAACGTGTCATGGTTTTTTTTCACCATTACTTCACAGCATATTTCAGTTTTGAAATTAAATGCATTCTGAGATTTACACCTGAGAATGTCTAATATGGGTAGTTAAACGCATAGGAGAGAGTATGTCACTAATACAAAAAGGGTAAAGCAAAGCTTACACAAAATTTGCCACTAACACAGTTCAGTTACATTATGTTCATAAACAGCCCAAGGCAAAATTTCCCTTGTAGGTACAAGTCCTGCTCAGCATGTAGTCAGTAGGATCCGCTACAGGGACACTTTGGCTCTGCTATTTTTGTAATCCAAAAGAAAACAATTGCACAGACACATAAAAAAGGGACTATACAAATTTCTCCAATGGTGAAAAGTCCCTATAATCTGTTACAAAACAGAAAGTATAATCGGACAATTATACCCAATATTTATGTATATCAATGTAGAAATTAATACACTGCAGGTAGCTATATATCTTATTGTGTTAATATGTAATCAATACATTGT
The DNA here is from genome assembly GCA_013399695.1 of Formicarius rufipectus. Classification (NCBI taxonomy): domain Eukaryota; kingdom Metazoa; phylum Chordata; class Aves; order Passeriformes; family Formicariidae; genus Formicarius; species Formicarius rufipectus. The sequence continues at coordinate 245,753 of VXAU01003927.1, read as the reverse complement.
TATGGCTATCAACAGTATTACTGAACTAATTTTCCCTTCCCAGGTATTTTGTTTGCTTTAACTCACTGACACAGGATAATGACGTGTCATGCAATGCAGTTGTTCAAATCAATAACCTTCCACTTAATAATGACAAAGCATAACATTAGCATTGAATACTAGATCTCAGTTTCTGCTACTGTCTGACTGCCTGTGAAAAGGCAAAGTTTTCAGATTTTAATATAGAACAAATTGCAATTACCTTAAAAGCTATTCACACTAGCACAGAGCTTCCTTTCTGCATTGATGATTCTTTCCTTCAAGTATCTATGGCCTACACCCAGAAGAGACATATGCATTATAGTGCTAGTGAAGTATGCAATCCTCAGTCAGATGTCTCATTTTTAATAAAGGAGGGAAGAATTAGTGCATCAGTTTAAGCAGTTAATCCAATAGATAAGAGAATATTGTCAACCTGACTGCACTAAGTGATGGATTCTCTTTAATTGTCTAGTGGTAGGAACAAGAGATATCTAGGATGTTCTAAGGTAATATTGTTCAGCCTTTACCTACATATAGGTCCAGAGAGACACAGATCTCCCTTGTGTTTTTTGTTAAATGTCCCATAACATTCAAAATGGAACTCCTGGTATGTTACTTTTCCATATTCCTCAAAGGGTTACCCTTAAAAATGTGGCAATGAAAAAGAGATGTTTAGGTACTGTGCATCAAAGAAATGCACAGAATAACTTTCTAGTTATAATCTTCAGCCATAAGCATTAGAAGGTATCTCTTCTTCCTTTAAAGTGAAGATGAATGTAGGGAGACTTGCATTATCTCTTGAATCCTGAAAGTATACACTTAAGAAATCATCAAAATAACTGCAAGGCAAACAGTAAAGAAGTAACAGTATCTGATGGAGTCATCCTAAATCATTTATTCTGTAAGGTTTCTAAGATATCTGTCTTAGAACAAGCTTCCAAGCAGCCAAAATTCTGTGTGAATGAATGCCTCCATTCATTCACTCGTCCATTACCTGAAGTTTTTTCAAAAATTGATAGTAATTTTGTCCCTTTCTTGCCCCACCCCACTTTTTTGGCCTGCAGGTAATTGTTAGAAGAAAACGGAGGAGCATATATGGTAGATGAGGTCTTCAATTGCCTCCTGAGTAAAAAAAAAATCCTACTACTCTATGACTCCCTAGATATGACCATCCCTTAGCAGTACATTAATCCATTTGCAGGAAGAAGATTGCACTGGACAGATTTTTCCTATTTGATTCTATGATTTCCTGTTTTCAGTCTTAAATTACTCCAGTCAGCAACATCACATATAAATACTTAGAATGACCCGTGCCTCTTAATTTAGGTCACTCACCTGATTGTGTTTTGCAGATGGTCAATTTCTTTTAGGCAATTTTGGACTTGCTCCAAAAGATCAATCTGTCTGACAACTCTCTTGTGGTGTTAGACTCACGATGCATATATAAAACAGTGTATGCTTGGCAGCCCTACATATGTTCTTCGTAATCACTTATTTGCACAGCATCTTGATGAGCATCAGAGAAACAATCGTCAAGCTAAAGCTGAAAAGAAAGTCCAAAGAGAGATTTAATAAAAGCTAATATTTCATTAATAATTCTTTAAAGATTTTCCAATCAGGTATTCAGAATTAAAACCCACAAACTAATTTTCTGTTTAGTAAGAGAAAAATAAAAGAAAATAAAAATACTTTCTTTTCCCTCACTCTCTAAATGCTGTATATTATTGCAAATAACATGTGTAGTGTGTGGTAGGAAATAAAGCAGCCAAAAAGGGTGCACAGTGGTTCACTAAATTATTCATTTAAGCATTATTGATCTCAGATGAATTAGCAAATGGCATGCTCTAGCTGAACACAAAGTTATTCATCTTTGATTTTAATCTTAGAAAAAGCTGAGCTACATTGTATTAATGAAAACCACAATAGGTAACTTCCTCACAAAATTTTAAACAACACAAATTAAGAAACTGGTTATGTTCATATAGTTCAATAATAAAAATCACAGTTGTGGCATTTGCGTTCTAATCTAACCAAAAGAATTTAGGAAAAGTACAAGGTGGCAAAAGTATTTTAATGAGAAGGGACAGTCTTCCGTTTGTCACTTTACTAGGAGCATTGAGAGTTCAGTTGCTATTCTAAATTAGACATCAGAGCCATAGAACCCAGACATTCATAGTCTGATCTAAAAAAGGCTAATATAATTCCACTTTCAGACTACTGTGGGTGTTTTTTTGTGATCAAATGTCCAATTTTACCTGAATCACAGGTAACCATTGCATTATCAAAACTTTGTGACATTCAGTTGCTTTATTAAAGCAATGAAAATCTACACCGTGTGTCACAAAAGTATATCTTTAATTCATAATAGTTCACTTTTAGTACATAATTGATAAGGTTTTTGGTTTAAGCAAGTCATTAAAAATTTTTCAAGTGAAAAGTATTTTCCAGAGAGTTGCCATATTTGTCATATTTGACTTCATTCCCAAATGAAGTCATCTTTTACTTTATTGGCTTTTTGAATGTTAACATCAAGACATGGAAATATTTATAAAACATTAACCCAAACACTACAGGAATTTCCCTTGCTTACTATAAATTTTGTGGATGCTATAGTCTGTTTTTTGCCTCTTGTCATAGCACACAGCTGCTATAAGAGATGGTTTGCATGCAAAAATTAGAAACTGCTACAGAAAGCGGTGGAAGAAAAAAAGGACAGACATTTTGAGAAAGTGCTCTATCACCAATTCAATATAACAACTCTTGTTTTAAGACTTGAAACATACAGTGAAAGTTAAAAATCAATAAGGGAAGACACTAAGAAACTACATTGTCTCTCTTTAATAAGACTTTCATAGCTTCTTTGAATGTGAAATCAAAATTCTTTACTTCTGTGGCTGTAATATATTGTTATTGCATTATATTAGGTTTGGATATATTGGAATGGATTTTGTGTAGCTCATGTTTTTCTGCAGAGTTTCATCCTGTTGGGACATCTTACATATTTGAAATTTGCTTGTAAATTGATGTGCAGAATTAATTCAGAGCAGTTACAGAGAAATACAGGCTGGGTGAATCAGTTGCCTACTGCTGATAGTGGCTGTTGGATTAACGGAAGAAAATTGCTCAGTGGGGAAACCAACTAATGACTTGAAGAAATTAAAAAAAAAAGTTATTTATTTTTTATTAGTGGGTTGAAATTTCCTCACATAGTATACACACACTTATTCCAGCGCTAAGTTGAATTTAATGCACCAATAATGTTTGCTTTCTTCATTGATGGAATGCTAGGCCAGAGCAACTGTGACTTGAGCCATTTGCTGGCCTTTCCTGAAATTCCCAGGCATGGTTAGATTGAGTGGTCCAAGTACCCTAACAAAACTCACCCTCCTGCATATGAAGCATGATTGGAAAATAAATATGAACAAAACTGTGAGTAGTCTTATCATCTGATAAGAAGAAAGCTGGAGAGGTCCACAAGGATAAATTTAATTTGAAAAATTACTACACTGTGAATGCATAATATTGTTTTCAAAACTCAAAATAAATGTCAGAGGTGATTCAGTCACTCCATATCTCCCCATCTCTCCTGCTGCAGCTACACAGTTTGAAAGAGGCTGAATACTGAAATGTCAGGGGGAATATCAGGTAAGAAGTGGTTACCCTCTTTTTTGTTCAGCAGTTATTCTGACTTTTTATTTCGAAGTTTCTAGTAAAGCATGTTCAGTTAGGATTAATGGACTTTTAAGTACTAATATATGGAATTCAAGATAAGCTGCAGAAGGCCAGAGAAAGGTCTCTACCTCTAAAACTCAAAGGTCTGTTGAACACTAACTGCTCCCTTTGCTGTTGATCAGAGGAGAATGAAATTTTCCTTAAATGGGAAAAAGTTTTGTTTGTTGTTGTTGTTGTTTGGTTTTGTTTGTATGTGTTTGTGGTTTTGTTTGTTTGTGTTTTTGTTTGGTTTTTTGTGTGTGGTTTTTTTGTTTTTTGTTTGTTTGGTTTTGTTTGGTTTTGTTTTGTGTTGTTTTGTTTTGTTTTTTGGTGTTTTGTTTTTTTTTTCACTACTGTATCAGCCTGTGCCTGTGGTAAGAGTCAGGCTGAGATGATACCCCTGTATTCTGGAGATGTAAAAGCTATTTGGTCACCTTCAGCAATGCTTCTGTCAAGGACACTAGAACACACTGATGTGGGCATCTCTTCCTGAAGATGTTCTCTAAAAATCTGTATTACAGAATGACCCATCCTGTGCAAGAGTCATATACTGCTCACTCACAACTCTGCCCATACATTGGCACATAAAGAGTGCTCTGAGATTTTCTTCTCAGTTCAGTGTTTCCCTTCCCAAAAGCTACGTATTTATTAACATTTAAAAATATGTAAATGCATTATTTTAAGAAACTTTAAAAGAACAGTTCATTGCTGTTGTAACAATTCTCTTCTGGAAAAAAATTCTAAGCTGTAATTTTTATTTTTTTTTTCAGTTTTGGTAAATTCAGACATCTTTCATAACATACCACATTATATAAAAATCAATGTTGATAAATACCTGATAATACTTCACAGAGTTATTGTCAGTTTGCTGAAAGTAGTTGTCTCTTCTACAGTACATTGCAGAATAACTTTCTGAGAGTAAAAGTGGTTGCCACTAAAGTACTTAACATATGAAGATTAAATTTTGCTGTGTTGCAGGATATTGTCCTTCTGCTGGACCTTGTAATAAGAAGAGATAACACATTAAAAAGAAAAAAAGTAGCAAATTAAGATAATGCAACTCTGCAGAGTTTGTTTCCAAGAACATCAGCAGTTCCCATTAACTTTAGGAGGCATCAATGTCTCTCAGATCTTCAGTGCTGATGAAAGGACAGATTCCCCAAGTGATACGAGTTGGATTTTTTCCAGCAAGATCAATGGATGCATTCTATCTGCATCAGGTCACTATAATACATTTCAGATATGTGCTAATTTAAACTTTAAAAGAGATATATTTTATGCATTTGCCTTTGAAATGAAATTTAAATCAACCTTGGACCAGTTCTACACATATTGTCACATTTGACTTTTCTTATTACAAACAGTATATGTATGCAAGCATTACTAACTTAACACATTTGATTTTTAGACATCTCTTGATGATGGCAATCTATACCTACACCTATACTCAGTGTCCAACTCACTGCACTGAAGAACTGCAGAACCATCTCATGCATGATGGTTTTACCTCTGAACATTCATACCTTGTTCCCATTAAGCAGGCATTCACTAGAGGTTGTACAAGCTGCTGTCACCATAACCTGAAATGAAAACTGGCATAAACAAGACAATAGCAAATAAACAACCCAACAGAGAAAGCACATGATTACCCCAAAGTCAAGTCAAAATAGGCATCTAATAATGCTCATAACAAGGAGGTCAGATGTAGCAACCGTATCTACAGCATTTGTTAGTTGCGACAGAAGGATGTTTTCTGCGTGTTGTAGGCACATAACTGCAAAGCAGAGTGATGACCAGACATGGAGATAATTTCCATTAAGTTTTATGCATAAAAAGTGGTCTGAGACTGTGAGCATTATGTGTGTTGGTGTTCACTTGCTCCTGGAAATTCTCTTGAAGAATATCATAGCTACATCCAGGTAATAAAGTGGGTACAAACACCATGTCAGTTGGCTTTTGTGTTGAATGTTTCTCTGCCCTGCAGAATTTGATGACAGTGTTTCATGCAAAGAGATCAGAAGAAAGGGTCAGAGGTAAAAAATAAACTCGGCCACTTAAGAGATGGAGCCCAAAGTTAAAAGAATTAAATTAACAGAAAAGCAAGTGCTAAAAAAAAAAAAAAGTCAGTTGGATTAAAACACAGGACTTTAACATGACTCCTCTTCTGTAGTTGTTTCCTTATTTCTAGTTCTAAGTGTATATTATGGGATGTGCATGTACAAAAACAACATGTAGGGATAAAAGATGAAATGACACCAGCAACAAAAGGAGTGAAAAATAATTTAAGTGTTCTTCTTTTGCTGTTACTGCTGTGAAGCTTTTGAATTGTATGATCCAAAATTGGAATCATTATCAGATGCAAATAGGAGGCATAATTTCAGTCAATAAGACATTGAAATATCTATGAGATGACTGAACATTGTAATTATGGAAGCCATACAGAGGATGGAAATCTAGAATAAATTAAAGAGAGCAGCAATGCTATTCAGAAGATCATAGTTTTATATCTCAAGATCTGACCCCTTCTTTTATAGCAGTGTAGTTTTGAGGTAATTTAACCTGGCGTGTTTCAAGTAAAAACCATAGCCTGTCGACCTCTAAAAAGAGTGCCCCAAAAAACCCAAACCAAAACCAAATCCAGAGCAAACCAAAAGTACCCCACAAAAAACAAACAAACAAAACCAACAAAACAAAAAAATCCCAAACAAACAAAAATACAAACAAAAAAACAAAACAAAACAAAACAACAAACCAACAAACCAGAAACAAATCACAAGAATATGTAGCTGAGTCTGCTGCTTATGCTTGATTTCCATTCCCAACAAACCAAACTAACTGATTTCTTTTCTGCAGCTGAACGCAAATAACTTGAAAAAGTACCACTAAACAAAATGATGACAAAATATGTATCCAGATATACCAATGTCAAAACTAGATCTAAAACTATCTCAGATTCTATTCCAAATGTTCTTATGAATCTAGTCTACATTTATCAGCATGATGGGCTTTCAATCCTGCTTTGTCTGCTGAATGCAGAGCATTAATGATGTGGGCAAAGATGGACTTTGCTGGGCACTTGTATCACCCATAAACACCTGCTGATCCTACACAGTTCATGTTGAACTCTTGGGTTAGATGAACCGCATAAAATCCTGTATTGATTTGAATGTTGAGGTTACTTAAGACCTTTCAAGGTTATGGCTTTTACACTTGTTGGCTATTTCACACAGGCACACTTTCAAAGCCACATTCACTTAAGTCTTGACTTTCCACTGCTGGAAAAACTGGGCAGACTCATGTCAGCTGTGTGCCACAAAATTGCCCATGGCTATGAGCTTAAGCACATAGTGTTTGTTGGTGCAATACTAGGCTCCCCTCCTTTGCCAAAATCTTCTTCCCATTTATAGCCTGTTTTTCTCCATTTGAACACTCTGTTTGCAAAAGCACAGCATGTGATCAGTGTCCTAATTTGTGGTTGTGCTTCATGTCCCTTATTAACCAAATGATTCAGCATGTGTCACTTCTTTTAGTTCCAGGTGTTATCAAAATTCATGCCCAGTCTGTACCATTTGTGAGTAGTAGGCAATAGGATTATACTTGAGAGTTCAACCATTCAGTTTTGGACATTCACACATACACAATTATCTGCCACATGTCAGCATTCATAATCTAAAATATTTATCGCCTACTCCAACCCTCCAGCCTGATTCCATTCTCCTTTAGAGGTCTTTCAACACCTTGAGTTGCATTTTTTTCACAGGAAAATTCAGGATTGGAGCAGGATGCCTGTGATCACCCCAGAACAGCAGATGGGTGAACTCACTGCATCCTTTAATACAGGCACATTGCTTTCTCCTTATAACTCTCTAGAAGACTTTTTTCTTTCCCGTGGACTCTGTAGGGTGTCTGGGGAAATGAGCTTTGCTAGCCTGAACTTAGTTTTTGTGAATGCTCCTTGGGACACTAATGATCTCAATGGAATGGTCCTGTCAAAAATTCATTTATGATCTTTTAGGCATCTACATATTTTTTCTAAATCTGAGCTTAAATCTCTTTCCAAACTGAGAGTCCTATATTGCCAAAGGATTTGCAAAAATGATACAAGTCAAAACAATTTGTAAAGAACTTCACAGAAACAGGCCCATTTAAATATGTCCAAGTAAATTAAGGCTTATAAAATCTAAATATTAAACACTTGCAAAAAGAGCTTTAACTGGTACATGGTACTACTTCTTCCCCTAATAAGTGGCATTTCATTTTCTGCTTGTATGTTCCACCCAAAAAGCAACAATATTAAGAAATTCTTGATGTGGCTGCAATTCCAGGCTATTTTATCTTTTTTTGGGTTTACTATTCGTCCCTGGAAAATATTTATTTTTTGCTCTACAGACTTATTGGTAGGTGTGCATAAAGTTGAATTTATGCAAGAACATTTGCCTGAAGAGGACATTAAAGGTAAATTCCGGGTGTTATCTGTCTGAGATTTTCTCATTTTTTAATGTGCCTTGACCTGCTCATCTCTTTTAATGTCTTCAGGCACCCCTGGGAAACTGCAGAGAGCTCTGGCGGGCTGCTCTTCTCTGATAAAAGGTGGAAAGAGAACATTCAATTTCAAAGGTTTGTTTCTAAAGGACAGTGCTTTTTGTAAGGTAGCTGCAATAAAAAATATAACTATTTTTGCTGGACCAGATTTTGCTGTCAGTTATAGTCCTGCAATTTCAGAAACAGCTGAGATTTGCACCTGTGCAACTGATAGGAAACCCAGACTTTCATGTATTAAGGTAGAAGAAGCAATTTCCATTACAGATTTTTTTCCTCTGTATTCTTTTCCATTTTCAATCTCTTTTCCTTCAGTTTCTTGGAAGAACCTGAAGCTGTTATTTTTGAGCTGAAAATTCCACACTTCAGAGACAGAGATGGCCAATATTGTACCTCTTGAGCCTGTGTTATCTCTGTGTATCAGAGTGCATCAAGTGTTTATCTCTGCCTATCTGGTTTGAGAAGATTGATGCTTCTCTGTTTGTTCATAAATGGTTTCCCAAGAGTGAGCAAAAGAGAGAAACTGTCCAAAGTGGATTTAAAGGATATAACTTATTTTTGGGAAAAGTTGACAAAATTATTTGGGAACTACTGCAACATTTCTATTAAGGAATGCTTTGGATAACATTTTAAGTACTTTAAGTATTCAGCTACTGAAAGTCACTATATAGTATGTTGCTTTTACAGGTATCAAACAGCTCAAAAACTGTAGAAATGACTGATATGAAAAGTATACTTCTTAAAAGTAATGGCTGTGTTGATGGTGTGCTGTCACTGGTAGCAGTTGACGACAACGGGCAGTCACTTCAGTATTCAGAGCTGTTGCTCTCTGTTTCTTGTACTCACATGTCCTCCTTTGTCCCAGACTTCTCTGGGGAGCAATTTCTTAATAGGTGTAATCTTAATGTGCCAAGTGGAGCATAACTACTCCACTAGTAGCCTCAAGGCTTTGCTACAAATGCAGAGAATTGAGATGTTAAAATAGCAATAATAGTACCCTGTATATGTTCTTCACGTGATATAGACGCCACAGAACACTATGGTCCACTGTACCAGGACACTAAGGTTGTGTGCATTGTGTGTGTTTGTAAGGAAAGTTTCACTGCACTGGGTGTAATTCTACTAGTAGTTAATTGCCTCCTTCCTGAATTGTACCTAGAAGCTATCAACACTTTAGCAAATACCCTGTACCTGTATTGCTTCACATTGCTACATCCCCAAGCTGGCCATAGCTCTTGTGCTTTCAAATGAATGAAGTACAGCATTTTGAGTTTATTTTTAGAGCAGCTATGAAGTGGAATGAGCTTGGAATAGCTCCAGGCATATGCAGTTTAGGACAATTTGAATGTGTTCAAATGAGGCCCCCATATCCAGAGGGACACAATTAGCAGACTCGGCCAGGTATAGGTGTTGCTATTAGTACATTATGCTATTACAGCATGAATTGCCCCCTAGAGATTTTCAGCCACTAAGGGGATGTACTTTCTAAAGTGTTATAAATATACATGAATTTTTGTACTTGCTGAGGTCATAAATGGAATTACAGGTTTCTTTAAGAACACTAATGTGCACAAAGTTTCTTCTAGTTTCTGTATTATTTTCATATTCATATTTGCAATTTTAGACTGTTCTGCTGTAAGGATTTTAGGATGCCGTTAAGACCTTTTGAAATCAGTAACTTCACTGAAACAGCTGACTGTAGGAGAAACTGAATAAGAATGGTACCATTTAGACTACATTGATTTTCCTCTATTTATGATTCTTAATTTTTTGCATTTTTACTGTGTATTAACGAGAAAAAAAACACCTCACTATTTGTTTGCCAAATATCGAAAAAAGAGCAAGTACCTTCATTATCAAAATAAAAGCAATATTAGGAACATGCAGTGTAAGACTTAGCCTTAGTGAGCATATGAAAATTACAATAAAAACATTCAAACGTTCTTCTCATTTGTTCCAGTGAAGTGCCTAAACTTTATTGTTAAAACCAAAAGCTTCACTGGAGAGTAAAGTTGGAAAATCCATATGTCTATTATTAATTATTCTGTAATATCAAGCCACTCCTAAAAAGGAAAAATACTTGCTTTTTTGGTTGTAGAGTGTTCCTGTGTACTGCAAGGTCATTTAGGTAGGCTCAGATCTTACCATAAATGTATCAAGAACAGTATACAACAAGTAATAATCATAATAAGGCCACTTGACAAAAATGAGTGCCTGTGTGGTGCAAATTAAAGCCTTCCCTGGGAGCTATACAAAATATATAATGACAGTAAATAGATATAATTCTTCAATTCCTTGCTTGGAACCAGCCAGTGCTTATGTTCACATAGAGGGAAAAAAATACCCACAGCAGCTAATCAATGTTGAAGCTTATAAAGTGGCCTGTCATTCTCACAGGTGCAGAGGGATATTAGTGAGGCTCTGTTCCTCCTGAGGCTCCAGAAGCAATTGAGCATTTTGCTCCTTTCTCTGTCCAGCAATGTAGGAGCAATTAGTTCTGTGTCTGAAAGAAGAAGGGTTTTTTCCAGAGATGACCCTGAGTTGAGTGTAGGAGAGCCAAGCAGATACTGTACTAACATTCTGGGTGCTCCTGGGTGTTAGGAGCACTTTATCTCCTGCTATCCCAGGAAGCTAGGCTGATACCAGCAACCATAAGCATATGTTCTACTTCCTACAGTTTTACATTTAAAACCTTTTGATTTCTATCTCTTTTTGGCTTGACAGTCTAGAAAAATTTGGACCATATCTGACAGTTCCTACCTTCCTTACCTCTACCTTCTCCAAACACTCTTTTTTTTTTTTTGAGAAAAATATTTTCTGAGACAGGGAGGTTTTTCATCTTGGCCTTTACATGAGAGGTCACCTATCTAATTCCCAGTGTTCATCATCCATGGGTTTTTTTAGTCCACAGCTCTCTTCCTACACTGTCCCAGGACTATATTCCGAAAAGGAGTAAATTCACACCTCTGGGTATAAGCCAAACCATACAAGTCTTTGTGACAGGACTGGAGTTATAAGCTTTTATAAGTGGAGATGTCCTCTCTGTCCTTGGTACATATATACTGCCACAAACTCGATCTTTGGCTTTGTGACAATGTTCATGATTGTTGGGACATAGAAATTCTGGAGATGCTTCACTGATGTTGGTATTGGTACATACAGGCATCTGATATTAACAGGTAAGAGTATCTAAGCACCAGTACAGGTTGGGAATTGATCTGCTGGGAAACAGCTCTGTGAAGAAGACCCTGAGGTTCCTAGGGAACAACAAGCTGTCCATGGGCTGGCAGTGTGCCCATGTGGACAAAGGACAATCCAATCTTGGATGGCATTAGGAAGAGCATTGCCAGCAGGTCGAGGGAGGTGATACTTCCCCTCTACTCAGCCCTGGTAAGGCCACATCTGAAGTTCTATGTCCATTTATGGGCTCCTCAGTGCAAGAGAAAAAATGGAACTGCCTCCAAAGATGGTTAAGGAATTAGGCAAGTCTGAAAGAGCTGGGCCTCTTCAACCTTTAGAAGAGATGACTGAGAAGTGACCTCATCAATGTGTATAAATATCTAAAGAGGGATGCCAAAGAGATGGACTCAGTCTCTGAGCAGTGGTGTCAACCACTAGGACATGAGGCAACAGACAGAAACTGATGCCCTGAAAGTTCCACTTAGATATGAGGAAGAACTCCTTTACTGTGCAGGTGACCACACACTGGAATATATTTCTCAAAGAGGTTGTGGAGTGTTCCTCATTGGAGATATTGAAGAACCATTGGGATGTAATCCTGTTCCATGTGCTCTGGGATGATGCTGCTTGAGCAGGAAGTTTGGACCAGATGACCCACTGTGATCCCTTCTATCTTTACCCATTCTGTGATTCTACACAGCAAAGAATAACTGCATACACATAATCTCTGCCATTCCCTTCAACATTTTCTGCTTATTTCCTCAGACCACCTTCACTTTGGCAGCTCTGAATCCCAGTTTTAAGCACGTTTTCTACAGATTCTCTTCGCAAACTTCTCTAACTCAGGACTTCCAGGGAAGCTGAAGATTGTTGAATTTAAAGGGTTTGATTATTCTTGTGTCTGTTTGTATACTAAGTACCAAGTTGTTCAGGTCAGGCTGTGGATTCCGCAGTATATGCTCATTGCTTTAGCATGCGTGTTAAACTAGATGATCCCCAGAGGTTCCTTCTGACCCCAGCCTTTCCATGATTGTGTCATTGAACCTGCTATTTTTGAAGAGAGCTTGCACAACTCAAGCAAGACATTTTCCTTAATATTTTTAAACTTACTTAATATATACATTTTTCCTTCCAATTTGTGGCTATTTTAGTCTATGTCTGTGATTTTAGTTCTCAAATAAAAGGTATGGAAAAGCAAATTTCATGAGTGTTCTTTGATGTAGGCTAAGGCACAAGATTAAATACATTCGTACATGCACATCAGGGGAGGAAGGTGATGTAGCTAATTTAATGAGGTATTTATGGTTTTGAAGTATCCTCTCAAATATTGAAAGTAGTATGACTTTAATGAGCCATGTGTAATTGGTAACATTTGCTTTGTTGAATATTTTCCCCAGGGTAAACTGAGTCATTAATAATAATTAGGAATTGAGTAGCCAATTACAGGGTTCAGTTGGAAGTGAGGTAAAAAACATGCTGTTTGGAAGTAAAATATCTGCACATACACAGTGAGAGAGTTTGAGGTCGTTATAGCTGTGGACTGGGATTAGTGGGCTCTATGGATGTGCATTATTAATGAATCTACCTAGCTCACTCCATTGAAATTTCTGATTTCAATGAATAAATGAAGCATCTGTAAATACAATAATTCAAAATGAGGTAAACAACTAGACTTTCATTTCCAGTGGATGGAAGTTGTAGCAGTAGATGGATTTAAATTTAAACTATATGAAGCATTAGATAAATATAAACCAATAGGAAGGTTGCATTTCCTTTTTTTAAATCTTTCTGACACTTGTTTCATTCATTTGAAAAGCTTTTTCTTAAGGGAATGCCTTTACGTACTCCACATTTTAAAGATTTTTCTGCTTTTACAGATTTCACTATAAAAACTGAAAATCTGTGCACTCTGTCTCTTCCTGGTCTCTGTAATTTGCCATAGAATCATAGAATCAATCATAGAATGGCTTGTGTTGGAAGGGACCTTAAAGATCATCTTGTTCCAAAGCCCCTGCTGTGGGCAGGGACACTTTTCACTAGACCAGTTTGCTCAAAACTCCATCCAGCCCATCCCTGAACACTTCCAGGGATGGAACATCCACAGCTTCTTTGAGCAACCTCTTTGTGCCTCACCACTCTCACAGTAAAGAATTTCTTCCTAACATCTAACCTAAATCTTCCCTCTTTCATTTTGAAACTGTTCCTCTTTGTCTTATCATTATGGTTCCTGATGAAGAGTCTCTCTCCAGCTACCTGGTAGGCTCCCTTCAGATCCTGGAAAGTTGTGAGATGTCTGTGCAACCTGCTATTCTCAGGCTGAACAGCTCCAGCTTTCTCAGCCTGTCTTCACAGGTGAAGTGCTCTTATCAACTTCATGGCCTCCTCTGGACTTGATCCAACAATTCCCTGTCCTTATGTTGGGGGCACCAGAGCTGGATGCAACACCCCAGGTGAGGTCTCACTAGAGCAGAGCACAGGGGCAGAATCTCCTTCCTTGATCTGTTGGTCACACTGCTTTTAATGCAGTCCAGGATTCTGTTGGCTTTCTGGGCTAGAGAGCACATGCCAGCTCATGTTGAGTTTTTGTCAACCATCACCCCCAAGTCCTTCTCCACAGAGCTGTTCTCAATCACTTCTCCATCCAACCTGTAGGTCTACGTGGGATTCTCCCTGCCCAGGTCATGTAAAATTGAAAGTAAAATAGTACATCTGCTCCAGAGAAAACATCTTCTCAAGACAGTGGATTAAAAACCCAACAAGACTGTGTCCAATCTTATGACTATAAAGAATTCAGGTACTTTGAAAAGTGGTTTAGGCCATGAGAAAATTTAGAGCAGATTTACTTTTCCTTAGCAAATAAAGCCTGAGGCCATGCAGGGGTAACAAAAACTTGAGTAGCTGCTTGTTAAGTAAACATCATCTATTCTGTGTATTAAATTATACAAGAATGTGAGGCAAAATTGTGTAAATTCTTAGAATTTCATATAATATGTAATACATATGCACCAGCGGGCAAATTATGGTAACTTTTGAATTATTCTCTTTAGCAACTTCATACTTCTCTTGCTGTTTCCTAGAACATTCTATCTGATAGCTATTCATGGGTAGTGTTTACTTCAGGAGTTTTGCTGATGTTTATTTATAAGTTACCATATTCTACCTGATTGCTCCATTTGTTAGCTTGGTTTTCATATGTTTGTATATCAGTGCTTAGACAGCTTGGGGCCAAGGAGACAGTTTAGGTCCAAATTCAATCTGTTTCATTGTTAAACTGCTGCATTTTAATAGAACATAATATCTAGAAGCTGGGCTGTGGTTAAACCTTTGTCACTGGACTGTGGTTAAACTTACATGAATGGAGATGTCAACCTCTGAGGTTCAACGTAGGAAAATAAGACAAACTGGCTAGATAGATCTACAGGTAAAGTCACCTTTCACAGTGTCTGCAGTAACTCACCAGTTTTGAAAAGCTCCTACAGCCACAGGATTAATTAGGGATCCTCCTTGCTTCTGCACAACCTTTCTTCATCTGCTCTGTCACCAATGGAGTTCAAATGCCTTCATGTACCATCTGCTCTGAGACAGATGAAAACAAACCTAATTTTCACCACTGTACTTCATCTCTAATTGCCTGGTTTTCTATTTTACCAGTAAATATCTAGTAATCTCTCTAGTGAGCTCTTAATGGTGGTATAGATGACAAGACTGATTTTACTAATGGCAGGAAGTGAAGTATACCTCATATAAACTGTTTTTTTTCAGAACAATAAGGTCAAAGAAGAATGGTATTTGTCAAACTAAAAGAGAACGGTTTCAACAATGGTAGTTGATTGCTACTGAATGGAATCTTTCAGCAAAGAATCTCTAAGAGAATTATAAATACTGATTGCTAAATTTAAGCTGTACTAAGTTGTAGGAGGAAGAAGACACATGATTTTTAACACCTTCAAGGTACCTAAAGGTATGGAGTTTCTTTCTAATTAGAAGCTCCTGTGTAAACAGATGCTCTCAGAAAAATGAGATCTACAATATTTATTTGTCTAATTTTGGTATTTTGAAATGAATCCATATCTCACAGAGTTTCGTAAGACTTTTGAAAGTTATAAAACAAGCTGTTGCTTTAAATGCCATGTGAAAAACAGCTAATCCACCACAAAACAAGCAAGGTTTACCTTTTCATTTATGGGGCTGTCTACTCTTCTTAAGTTTGAGTGATCAGAAAGAACAAGCATAAGACTATTTAATGCAGTGGTACAACTACTAGGTAGAACTAGAATTGATGCCTGATAATTCTTTTAATTATATAATTTTTTTTTGAGTGTCAAGACTGGTAGTTCTCATTCTTAGAGCTCAGGGAATTTTACAAATATGTCTTCTAGGGAACAGCTGCTACCATAGAATCCATGCTTTATTTTTTGAAACTCATCACTATCTCAGTTCTAGGTATTGGATTTTGCATCAGCTCCATCCCTAATTCCAACTACAGTTTTACAAGACAAAATAGACTTAAAGTAACTAAGTGGAATTNTTTTTTTTTATTTTCGATGTCATACAATGCACTCTTTTTCAGACCACTAAGACCCTCTGGCTTTGTCCCAGTGTCCCTGCCAGCATGCACCAGGTACCCTCCTTGCCTGCCTGGCAGCACAAGAGTAGCAAGGCTGAGGAACCCACAGTGACCTTCCAAGTGTGCTGTGCAATCCTTCACCTATAGGAAAACAAGCAGGAGGCAGTGAACAGAGTAAATACCAGGCAGGGAACCATAGTGTGATATTATCAGTTTTATAGATCAACCCAGCAATGAGCACAACTTGGTGAGATTTCCTTTACAGGGAAAAGCCAACTGTTTTTAACTAGTTTTATAGTCTCTGTACAGTAATATTTTATGAAAGGTTAAACTTCTACATGAAGTAAAAAAAATGTAGCAGTCAAGAAAATGAAAAAATAAGATATTAAAATAGTTGAGGTGTCATTTCATGAATCATCCATGGTACAAATTAATCTGTATTAAGAATACACTTATATTAAAGAATCTGCTTAAACGTTGGTATTTTCTTTCCCCTGAATTGAGGCCTTCTTTAATAAATCTAGCAAAAACAATGCTCTCTGTGTTTGTTTAAATGTCTTCATAGATACATGGGTGTAATTGAAAACAGAGGCTTTCAATTGGGGAATAATGAAGGCAAATCTTCCCTGGCACCATATTGTTTTTAGCATGCCAATAAGCAAGTTCATTATTCTAAAATACAACTGAAGAGGTAATATTGACTATCATATTTAAATCATTTCATATAAAAGAGAAAACAAAATTTTCTGAATTTTAAAAAAGGGGTTTTTATAAAATGTTTTCATTTGCAACTTACTGCCTTTGTAAAACAAAAAACTTCTAAAACATTATGCCTGCAAACATTTCCTTTCACAATGGTAATATTGGCCATGTGAGAATTTGACTGAAGTTGAACAAGACTGCCTAGATTAGATATCTAAACAAAGCAGTGTGGACTCTCAAATCCTCTAGGCATTATCCAACAGCAGTAAATCACATACGAATGTCACATTAAAAACACTTTTGACAACTTTCTGGGAATAATTTGCAGATAACTTCCAGATCTAATAGTAAGTGTATTGATGTGTCTTCTAATTAATTACTTCAGTCAGGGTTAGACCTCTTTTCTGTCATGTATTGTAAATTCATGTACAACTGGGGGGTGTTTTTGTACTTCACTTATTAAAACCCTGAAGTACATAAAGCAACATATAAGAATCAATAGTTATCATTTAGACTTCTTAGAGTCCACTCTAGTGTACCATTGTGTTTCATTAAAAAGCTTTAACTTTTTGTTGATGTCTTTGCTCATGGCTTTTGTGATAGGCTTTTCAGACAACATTTAAGAGAAATACTACGGAAAAGTGCATAGAGCAAGAGGTTATGTTTAGAATGATAACTTGTGAATGTGGTAAATGTAAAAGAAAACATCTTTCAGTCACTTTAGATGTGTACTAATATAAAATAGGTATGCATATAGTACTGCAAGTTATAGGCTACTATAGCGAAAGCTAACAAAAAACATAAAACCTAAAAATAATAGTAGCTGTTAGAGACAGGATTTCTCTGACCATCAGAAGATTACATTGCTACCTACTAAACATCATGAATGCAATTTAGATTACCTCAAGCAAGTAATATACAGTTTTCAAGAACATTACTCTCAGTGCAAATTCAAAAGCAGCAGGTAATTAAACAAAAGAGCTGAAAAGTCTCTTTTTCAAAATAATACTTTTAACTTCAGTGCATCACATAGTAAGCTTTTACAAGCACACTGAACTCATTGTAATGTTAGTTTAGGTACCTACATTTTAAATAATTTTCTTGAAAAATACATTTTGGTATTTTGAATTTCAATTACCTTTGGGTAGAAGTTACAATATTTGGACACTGTGCTCTGCAAGAATGGAAATACATACTTTCCCCCTCCCTTAGATAAAAAGGAAACAAAGCACCCAGTGAATCACAAAATTACAGAATGGATGATATCAGAAGAGACCTCTGAGGACTGTCTAGTCCACCGCACCATTCAAAGCAATGTCATCTACAGGTTTTCAGTCATGTACAGCTGAGTTTTTGAATATCTCTAATGATGGAAACTGCACAACTCTAAGCAATCTGTTTGTCATGGGTTTCCATAGCTGAATTTTAGTAGAAAAGTAGAAGTACTTTAGTAGAAGCTGCTAGAAGTTTCTCCTGTCCTGTTGAGCTAATTAAAATTACAGTTACGCCTCTGCGATACATATGCAAGAATTGGAGTGTTTGCGCAGTTGAAAATTCCAGCTTTGAGATAACAACGCAGACAGACAGAGACCAAGGTCAGAAGAAGAAGAAGAGCAGGAGGAGGCGAAGAAGAACCATGCTGGAGCAGGGGGAGGGGGGGGGAAAGGACTGAAAGCTATTTCCCCCCCT
>VXAU01003927.1:216934-227104 GCA_013399695.1 Formicarius rufipectus | reverse complement strand
GAGTGGGAGAAGTGTTCTTAAGACTGATTTATTTCTTACCCTTTAGTTTTAGTTCTTATCTTGTTAGTAATAAATTTAAGTATTTAGCTACTCTGAGTTTGTTTTGCCATTATCTCTCAGTTTTTCCCCTTTCCCTCATGGAAGGAAAAAGGGGGGGAGGGGAAGCCTGGAGGTTTTGGGTGGACAGCGGGTGAAACCACGACACTGTTCCTATGTCTAATCATACTTACAATAGCAACAAAAAAACCCCAAAGCACAAAAAACAAGTAAACAAAAAAACCAAACCAAAAAACCCCAAACAAATAAAAAAAGGAACCATAATTTTCCATATTTCAATTTGTTACAACAACAAAAGTCTGGCCCTTCACTGAACTCACTCCAAACACATCCATGTCTATTGACCCTTGGGGGTCAGCACTGGTGAATCATCTCCAGTAGATCTTTTAGCCACTGATCACATTGACTACATTAATTACCTTCTCTATAACACAGTGTAGAATTCACACAATAGTTTATGCATTTCTGCAGCAATTTCTGATTCTTGTTTTCAATTGAAAATGGCCTCATTGCTCTATACTGCAACAGAGTTAGCCCACTTCACTCTAAACTATGTTTCATAAATGAATAAATGAAAACATAAATCTCATTTTTAATTTCCTTTGACAATTTAAAAAATATATTTTTCTCTTAATAAAAAATTCCACTTTGCAATTTTCTTTCATAGGATGTTTGTCCATGAGTGTTTGCTTCAGGTCAGGCATGTGTTTTTCAAGAGAATTTCTAACTCTTCTCTCATCTGTTCACATCACAGAGTGATCTCAGAGTGCACAATGCAGGTTCCTTGTGCATGAAGATGCTGTCCAGCATTCAGCTGCTAGAGGCATTGAGTTAAAGAGATCTGATCCCATGCAGTCTGAAATAAAACACCATAAAGCACATGCAGTGTAGTCATAGGGTATATGTTATACGGATATTAAATAACATCAACAGTAAATAAAGCCTAATCAAGAATAATGCTTGGTGCACCCTGACAAAAAATAGTGGACACAATGGAGAATATAAATACACTAAAAAGAAATTGTTTGTACTTATGATGTGGGAGGATGACATTCAGTAGTTCACAGTTTAATTTTGAAACAAACATGGAAAATGCTGGAACGTTTTATTGAATCTGAATGGGGGATTTGAAACAACTGTAATTAAATGTATTCATATTTGGAATTACAAAAAATAATGTGACAAATTATCAATTATACTTAGGAAAAAAAAAGATTAGGAGATAAACCTAAAAATAAATTTTAAAAATTAGAACATATTCTGAACAATTTTAAAGGCAGAATATTTTGCTATGGGAGTTCTCTGGAATTTTCCAAAATCCTCTGTTGATGCTTTGGGATCTTTGAGGCTTACCACAACAGTTGAGAATGTTTTAGGAAATGTGTGTACCTACATGACTCCTTTCTGAGCTGGTATTAAGGCAATTGTTTTGAACCAGCTTAGTAAATTTTTTGAAATGGAATTAAATGTGATGCTGTATATGTGCAGATCACAAAGAAAGAGGATCATGAACTGCACACATCATCTGTCTTACATCACAACACTTGCACTGCTTGTGTGTACTGTGGTGCTCAAAGGTAGTTAAGGTATTGAAATTCCAGTTCCTTTGAAAGTCACTTGGATATGGTCATTACGCTGGGAAAATCCTTTTATACTCCTGTAGCCTCAAGTCCCTTTTTCATCTGTTTCATATTAATTCATAATATAAATGATTACCTGAAGTGATCTTTAGGTAATCATTCAAGGCCAAATGACACCATTCACATTTTGAGTGAGCTGTTCACTTGATACACTCACTTCAAAATGAACTGCTTGAGATGTAAGGTACCAGAGAAATCATGATAAAGCCTAAGTGAAGTATGACTTTTCAGATTGTCTTCAGTAGGCATTAGATGAAGCTGACTGAAAGCAGGTATCAAAACCAAATTCTGAGAAATTGCCTTGATTACCTGCTTGAAACACAGGGTAAATTTCTGAGCATTAGTCAGGAGTGTGACCATCTCTTTTATAGATGTGTCAAATTCCATCTTAAAATGGTAACAATTTTTTACACAATGACTACTTGAAACCTTTTTGTTTAATTTCCTTTTTTTATTTCATAAGCAAACAGTTCTGAAAAGCACTTCCACTTAAACATTGGTGTCCCAAGTCAAAATATATTTTTGTCACTCATGAAATGTATTTTTTTAAAATTATTATTAAAATCTTACTATTCTGGAGACTTTAAGAGTGATCTATTTCAGTACCCATAGGACATTCTTAATTTTTTACCTCAACTTCAGTCGTTGTTACTTTAAGTAAAATGTTTCTCAATTTCTGTGGAAATGAGGAAATTTTTACCCCCTTTCTCTGTATTTTAAATGCATCTTTAATACATTATCACCTATTTTCTTTATCTTATTTTTTTAGCCCAAACAATCCTGATTTTCTCAAATTTTCCTTGTAGTATTCCATTTCTTGTAGATGCCTGAGCATCTTATTGCTTTCACCTCATCTATTCTCAGCTGGTCACATAACTTGTAAAATATAGTGATAGTATATAGTATAAAATATAGCTAATAGTATTCTGGCTGAGAGTTTTCAGTACCTCAACATCGTATAAGATTATTTCTCTTCTTTTACTTCAGGTATTCTGCTCTAACATGCCAATATGCTGTTTGAATGTTTGCAACAGTCAATTGCAACACACACAATTGGCTTAAGTTCAGTTTATTCATTCTTAATTACATATATGTGAAAATAATTTTCTTGCCTATAGATAGAATTTCACATTTCCATATTAAATATTCTAATGAAAGATGTCCCTGCCCATGGCAGGGTAGGTGGAACTAGATGACCTCTAAGGTTTCTTCCAACCTAAACAATTCTATGATTTTATGATAAATTGCAACATATATTATCTCAGAGCATCTAAATTCTGCTAGATAATTTTAATACAATATATAGAACAACCATTGATGCCATCTGAACAATTAATTAAACTATTCTGTCTTGCATCAGCTCAATTGCCAATAAGCATTTGTGATACAAAATATTTGTATACAGCCCCTAAGAACAGCTTTAGAGTACAGTTTTTCACCCATTTCATAAATTTCTTCTGGCCTTTGTTTCCTTAACTCATTTAACTTCATGACCTGTGAGATAGTTTGAGAATCTTAGTAGCATCATATGTATGTCTACTTCTTGTCTATTTACCTATTCTTTTTGCTAATTATAGAAGAAAATTGGATTGGCTTTATGTGACTCTTTTCTGACAAATACATGTTGGCAGTTAATCATCTCCTGTTATGATCTCCATCAAGGTTGACTCTTACCTTGGGGGAAATGATGTCCACCTCCACAGAAATGTATTACACTTGGTAAAAACTTTCTGAACTTTACTTCTCTCTTGTGCTTAGCATAGATGGGGCACTTGCATACGATGCACAGGACTGAATGCCTAAACTGATGGGCACCCAGCTGTACTGTGATTTTATTTTGAGTGGGTGGTGAGCATTTGTAGTATAACTGTGTGCCTAGCTGCTCCTTGTTACAAAGAGATTAAAAGAAGCAAATTTTCTGAGAAGACAAATAAAACCAACGAATGCACAGTGGGATTCCTTGCTGACTTGCTCCTGCACAGTGTTCCTCCATGGACATTTTGCTGACTTATTCCCAAATTCAACAGAGAAGTATGTATGGAAATGTAAGAAGTTAATGAAAACAGTGCATTAACAAAGCCCTCTAAAAGGCAGTGCTCTTTTAATTAAAATGTATAATAAAGTAATAGTCTTGTCTTGAGGATACTGGATATTGCCTAGACAGAAATCAACACTGTTTGGTTTCATTTGCTAGTGTCCTCTGACATCTTTGCTGCCTTTTGTGTATATATACTCTCCACAGACGTATTCACACAAATGTGTATCTCTACTACAAAATTTTCTGTTACACTTCCCACCATTTACAGGTATTAGTGCTGCCACTGGTCTAAGTGATATTAATAGCATGTAATATCTATAACACTTCTTATTTCCAGGAACTGAAAATAGGCCAGCCAAATCTATGGCCTTGGTTTTCCAGGTTTCCTTGCTCACTACCACTCCTACTTTTAAAGACAACCAGAGTTGGATTTGGAAGCTCAGACACCTCTGTAAGTTTTCAGATAAACATTCCTCACTTAAGTAGCCCTGGTAAATTTTACCAAATCCAAGCATTTGAAAAATAACTAAATAATCTGACTGCTCTCAAAATGTTCATTCTGTGTTTCAGAAAGGAGTTGTACAGCTTTGTCAGACATGATTAAGCGTGTTAACCAACTGACCACAACTGCCCTTTTCAATGGCCAAAATAATGAATGAAAATATTTAAAGGAAAACAACAAAGGTCTCAGCATCATCTTTTGACAGATTTTTCTTGCTGCAGCAAAGTAGAGGTTTTTCTCAGTGTTGCACTTTTATACTAATACAAGACTTTCTCTTTTGTTTTATGTCCAATGCTATATATATGCACTTTTGAGGTTTGACTTGAGTGTTCTCAGATATTTAGACTAAATGTATTCATAGTCATGATTTCATATATCCTTTTGCTTAAAGATGTTCCTCCCAAAAGCTTAAGCTCCTCTCTGGAAGGCTTTATAGGCAGCAGTATTATCCTCTCTCAGTCTTTTTTTTTTGCTAGACTAAATAGGTCACACGCTACTGCCTCACACTTTGATGACAGATATTGCATTCCCTCATTCATTTAAGTACTTTGTCTCAGCATGTGTTCCACTCTGAGCTCACCTTTCCTTTTGGTCCCTGGCATATTTGGTATCCAGACTCACTGCCATTGCGCAGGCAGAAGCCCTCTTGACTTTCTTGTAAGACAGTTGATTATCTTTTGCATTTGTTTTTAGTCATGAATTTGTATCCATGCTCTTTAAAAGTAATCCTTTTCATTTTATCCAGTGAGACTGTTTTAATGAAGAGGATGAGGAATATATCCACTTAACAATCAGAATAAAATGATGTTACAAATTGATACAGTACAGATATGTTTTTCTGACTTATTTTTCACATGGAGGTGCTTTGTCCTTGTTTCATTTATTTCTCCTATCTAAACAATTTTGAGATGGCTGGCTACAGCCAAGCCACTTTCAGGGGACTATCTGTGTCTTGAAAAGGAAACAGAACATTTGAAAATAGTAATTTTTTTAAAGAATAATCTCATGAAGTTTTCAAATTTTCAGGCCCAACTCTAACAGACTGTCCAAAACCCCATACTCTCTCTCTGATCTTCATTTTGCCAGCTGAATACTGATGAATCTTATTTGGTTTTCAGTCACGTCTTTGGTGTCATTTGATGTTTAAGTAATAACTTCACATTTAGATGCATTGCAATTTACATCCTTATGTCACAATATTTTAATGGGTTTACTTCTAAGAGTAATGGTTGACCTTTAAATAAACAAGTACAACATGATTGCAAGAATCAAAGTTCAATTTTATTGTTATGTTATGTATAGATAAATTGTACCAGATTATGATATGGTAAACAACATTGGAAAAGTGCTGTATTTCATTTTGTTTCTTCAAAAGTTTAAAGATTCAGGTCCTAGCGGATGAAATGGAAAAATGTATCATTTTTACTTCCACCTGTATATATGTAAAGTGCACATTTCATTTATGTTCTTCTTGAAAGTTTATATATTGCATTTAATAAATAGATAATGAGGATGACAAATGAATTGTATCACCTAGTTTAATCATGTTCACTCTTTTTCCACAGCAGATTATTTTTTTCCTTTTAACAATTGTATTTGCTGAATATTTGGAAGGGTAGTTCCAGGGTTTTGGGTTGCTTCTGAGTTCATTTTGATTTCCAGTACAACAGTTTCAGAATTTGATGATATAATGAAATGAATGAAAAATATTGAAAGCTTTTGATCTTAAAATAAGCTATATTATTTACCAATTATATTTTAATTTTGCTTTGCTTTGCTTTCTTTGTCTTAGCAGTCTGAAAATACTTAGTTGAATGCTTAATAGAATGAGGAATAAAATAAATGAAATAAATCTATTATTCTGTATGAGCCTCTACACTCCTCAACTATAGACTCAGATTACAACAGAACATGAGGTGTTCAGCAAGCCACTGACATTACAAGTGAACTATCAGGATATTTTCCTTAAAATACATAGTGAATAATAAAAAAGGAAATCATTTGTATTTGAGAACATCCTTTAGTTTTGAAACATGTCTTAGTATTTTATCTCAAGGAAGTTAGAGAGAGATCCCATTCATTTAAGGATACTGAAAATCATTACATCCTTCCCCTGACTCCCACACTTGGAATTTTTCGCTCCTGACTGAGGTACTGTGCTCACATTCAGTATGTACAGCAGCTACTGCAGTTTCAACAGCCAGAAGTGGGAAATATTTGCTCAATACACAGAAGGAGTGAACTTGCCACTTAAAGTATGCACAAGAAGAAACATTTTATTTCTGATAAACAAATGACTTCTGGCTGTTGAAACACTCGAAACTGAAAGGCTCAAAACAGGTTAAACAGCACATCTTTTTTAAAACAAACCAAACCAACCCCTAAACAAATGAACAACAACAACAAAAAAGAAACCAAACCAAAGAAAAACAAAATGAAACAAAACAAAACAAACAAAAAAACCCCACATAAAACACAAAACAAAACAGAAAAAGACCCTCAACTTTTGTACTCCCTTTCACACAGAAAATTTTTTCAAATCAGGCCAAATAACTGGAAAGCAGGAAAAAATTCTCTAAATATATAAAGAGAGCTTTGGTGAAGTGTCAGATATCATAAGTCATCTAAGCTTTCAGAAAGGAACTGTGATGATACTCCCTGTCAAGTTCACATGAAGAACTTTTAATGGAAGAGATAAACTATCTCTGTTTTCGTTTGAAAAACCTGTCATGATTTGATGAATCAAGAGAAGCTGGATGTACTGTTTCTTAGGAATCCTACAACCCTTCCCGCTGATGAATCATTTCATGAAAAAATGAAAACATATGCTCTTTTCATCCTTATTTGTCCTTCAAGAGGCTAGCAATGGCAGGATGTGGCCATTGATACCTACTGGCCCATCTGTAAATGAAGTAAAACATCAGTTTATATTATACTACTGCCTGCTAACAGGAATCAAAATGTCACTGACCTCACCGGTTTGCCTGTCACTGTAAGAAGCCACGACAATCCAGATAAATTATAACTCTTTTAGAATAGCAGAATGAGTTCCGTGCTGAATGCAAAAAAAATAGATTAGAAATAAACATTCAAGCAGATCCACACCAGTGTTAGTGAAATTTCAGTAATAACAACAACATTAATGTTAACACAGGAATTTATTTGACACAAAAAGTAGCTGCTCTCAGAAAACAATTCCCCAAAATGACTGCGAAAATCTGGTAGTCTAAATATGTTAGATTTATCTTAGTTGTTTAAAATTAGTACATTGGACTTAGAGTTTATGATATTACAAATTCCTGAGGAATTAAAAAGTTAAATATTGACTCATAATCAATATACAAAAATCCTAAAGAGTTATGTTAGATGATTTAAAACATGCTTAAGCTAACTGAAAATAAACACTTATTAAAGCTGGATCCAACTTTATGTCACAATTTATGATACAAATAGTTTTCAATTGACACTGTTAGTGAAAATGACAGATATTTTGACTCTGTATCTAGCATTCTTCTACTAGTAGACTTCTGTCAGTGTGTTTCTTTTATTCCTGGTATTTTTAGCATTAAAGATAAATTCATACATTTTTGTTTCCTTGCAGCATCTGTTTTATGGAAGCATCACACAGTATGTGTCATCTACTATAGCCAAGGAACATATGCTGCAAATAAAAAATAAAAGCATGAATTTGTATTTAACACTAGGAATCTAGAAGTTCTCCCAATGAAGATGATCCACTAGAAATAAAAATACTGCATGGTTCCTGAGGAAATTATATAAGTAATACTAAGGGTAGGACAGTATATTCTTATATTTTCAAGGTTGGTCTTCAAATATTCCTGCTTAACACTATGCTGCCAAGCTTTACTGATAAAACCAACAATTAGGATTTTTCCCCGGCACTTTGGCTGATCATAATGCATAGTAGAATGGATAGCACATGAGTGCAAAGTCTGTCATCTCTAGCTTGCTGCTTTACATCAAGACCAAGACAGCTGTGATTTGCGATTAAAAATAATGATCTTTCTTGCCCTTATGTGCCCAACCCAGAAGCTGGCCACAGAGCCAGTCAGCAGTACTAGGACGTGACTGTGTTTGGTTTGCCATGTCAGAGGATCCCATAAGGTGATCTATACACTTGGATTAGGAGAAGTGGTTGATCACACAGATGACCCTATTTTATGTCTTCTACTGTGAAAAGGGTTATGTGTCTTTGTCTTTAACCTTTAAAAACCCAAAGAGAAGACATTCAAGGAGGAAGGTCTGTTACCCTGAATTAATTGAGTGAATCATGACGGAAAGGTAGATTACTCTCTGTAGAAAAGCTATAGATCAACTTTGTTGATATCGTTAAACCAGAGATGGCACTCAATTGTAGCTTTTCTCCTCAAACAATTTCATGGGTGTGATGTAGAGAAGAGACTGGATTCCTCCCTAGAAAATTGTTCATCTGCCTGTGGTGAAAGTCTTCCCACATGTGACATCATTGAAAAGGAATGACTGTCAATGTAAAAAGCAGTAGATGAGCATATTTGTGAAGAAGTTCATTCAGATTTTGGAATAGGAGACTGACTTTTTAATTTATTAAATTTATTAACATTTGCACAGTACTGTACCTACTCCATTATCAAATATCAGCCTGTGACCACAACTCAGCATTAAAGGTTTTTTTTTTCTTGCTCTTTTGTACTTGGTTTCCTATACTTTTTGCCTGTAAGTATAAATAGTCTCAGAAAGGCACACAGTTTATTTATAAACCGATTCCTAGAAGGATTCCACTTTTCAAACATATTTCACACAACTACACTGCAGCTGTGAGTTATAATGTGGGCAGGGAAAGGAGTTTGTCTCATTTGAGGTTTGAGGATAGAATGAATCTTGATTTCAAATAATGTCCCTACAATGCATTACACATTACAGATGTTAGATACCATTAGACATTGAAGGTCAGTTTTTCAGCTCACCTGTGTATGTATAGCATGCAACTTCCACACGTGCCTGCACATTTTATAAATACTTAGCCAAAAAGTTCAGTGAATTATATGTGTCGATCATATAGTCCACAATTGCTATTAATTTTCATAACCCAGGAACAAATTAGATTCACATCTGTATCTACCTGGCTTAAAGGTTTTTCCTGTGTGGTTTGACTCCTAGCCACATTTTATATGTAGATTCAATGATGAATTTAATTAGAGTAATCTCATTAGGAATGCAGCTATTGCTTATCTTAAGTTCTGTAACATAGCATATATTTACAGCACCATATAAGTAGTATTTAACAATTAATTATCTGCACTCTGTCATATTAATGTGAAAGCATCAAAGGATTACCAGAGGTAGGGAATGTTTTATACTTCTGTGAAGATACAGAGATGAGTCTCCTTATAAATGAGAATGGGAAATTAAAGCCTGGTGAAATGTGACCTTATGGGGTTCTTTCCAACTTTTTAGATCTGGATAGTGATTTTTTGTAAGACTAATTTTTTAATCTTATATCAGGTTGTTTTCTCTGGAAATAGTGGCTGATGATGGTGGAAGAATAGGCAAATAATCCCAGAAACAGTTAATAAAGGATCTGATATATCTACTAATTATATTACTCTAGACTTGGTCAAACGTTGATGACGAAAAATCAGTTGAACAGGTAGAGCTTGGGTGATTATACAGATTGAGAAGAAAATAGCCTACAAAAGTAGAAAGTTGTTAATATAACTTGTGATGAGCACAGAAAATAGGCTTTACTTCATTTTCTCTTTTCTTCCTTCCCTCCTTCTCTCCTTCGTTTTCTTATTGTCTTCTCTATGAAAATGTATTCAATGGCAAACCATACCACCAAAATATAAAATCTTAAAACCTTTCAGCAGTTTTTTGTGAGAGGGCAATGTTAAATTTACACTGTGATCAGTGAGCAGCTAGAAAAATCTTTTTTT
>VXAU01003927.1:188427-207848 GCA_013399695.1 Formicarius rufipectus | reverse complement strand
AGAGAAAAGGCAAATATTTTGGAGGGAGAAAGATGTCATTTTTTGTTCTCTATTTTATATAGATGCCAGAAAACAATTTTTTGGAGCTTTTGAGCATGTATATTTAGGCATATCTGAAAAAAACTTAAATCTTTTGTGCACCTCCAGAGGAAGCAATTAGTTCTCCTCTTGGTCCCATATGAACTGTTACCAGCTTTTGCACCTCTGCTTACAAAATTTTGTAGCTGCAACTGTACCAATGCTTACAAAACCATCAGATTATTTATCTTTTTTCATTTTCTTTGCTTTTTTTCTTCAGATTGTTCCATTTTCCATTGAATTGTATTGAAAATAACCTGGAAAACATCCAGTCTATCTCAGAGGGACTTGGAAATATTTCTCCTTGGAGGAGTCAATGACCTTGCACAGTCTTTATTAATCCTTCACATCCTAGCTATTATTTCTCTCAAAAAAAGAAATCCAAGGGTATTTTCCTTCTCTTCTCAGACAACACAGTGCTCTGGCTAGAAGGTGAGTAGATCTTTTCAAGGAAAATAACTGATCTGAAATACCTATTGGGTATTCTTTCTTCTTGGGTCTGAGCAGTTTCTTCAAGGAATTCTCATATCATCATATAGTAAAAAAATTATTTAGAAATGTATTTCTCTGAGAAGGGTATTCCTCAGAATAAGCACCTTGCATGTGTTGCTATAATTTCCAGCTTTTCCTTTGCTTTTGACTATCTGTGGTTTATTTGATATGGTGTGAAGAGTGGTAGTCATGTGAATACAAGCTAATAATTCACTCAAGAATCTCTGTTGACATCATAAAATGCACACAGTGCAACTTCAGTGATTTATGAATGGCAGCTGTTCTCTGAGTGTGCTCAGATAAGTACTTATTTTGGAGTCTCACTGTTATTTATTAGCTTTTAGCCTTCTGAGTTTCATAAACAAATCACTTTTTTTTTTTTTTTTTCCCCATGTGCAAGCATCTCTTTTTCCCATAACATCCCTGGAAACTTAAATTGTGTCAATAACTTCAGATTGGTGTTACAAAGGGCCATATGGAATGACCTCAATAAAAAAGGCTTTAATAGAGCAATTAAACAATTCAGTTTTCTCCACACTAGGTAACAGAAGGTACTTTGGTTTCATAGGGTTTTAGGAATACACAGGTTTTTCTCCAAAGATGAACCAGTCGAGGTCATCCTAATACATAATTAGCATGTGGGAGAGCCATTTATTTGCCATCATTTTTCAGCTGCCAGCTGAGGGGTTTGTGGATTTTTGTGCTTACAAGCAATATGTGGTTATTGCCCTACTTGCAAGGAGTTGGTGGCAGAAAGATCTCACTACCCCAGAGGAAACTCATATCATCTTTAGTAATGTGACAGCTTTGAGGCCACTGAGAGGAAATACACCAAGTGGAAGAGCATATTTTCAGCCCCTGGCTTCAAACCTTGCAAAATAATGATTTTGTCATCTAGGAGATTATGTGGAGAGCATTTTTTTACCCATCTACATCTTTTGAGGAGTCCAATTATATCTGAAATAAAGTTACTAATTATGTAATACAAAATACCTAAAAAACGTGTTTTGGAGAACACCAAGATTTTACTTGTAAGATCTAGCAGAGCTTTACTCAACAATGTCATATGACATGCTACTGCACTTTTCTTTTTTTTGCTCAGCCCTGTTCATATGGCTGCAGTGGTAACAGACTGCACACACCACTGAGATTTATTGATTGAGATATAAGTGTATCAAAGACATCTGCCATGCACTTCATTATCTGTTGTGGGATGCAAAGTCCCATTAAATTTTCATCTGTACTTGTAAAATAATTAATTGTCTTTCTTTTTGACATTTAACTCTATTGTATGATAGCTGTCAGACTTTCAGTGGAAAGCACTATAACTGGGTCTTCATTTTATGACATGTGATTTCACAGACTGAGTTAGAGTAGCAAAAGTTTTGACATTTCATTTTACCTTTGAAGAAAGCATGATCTAAAGAGCTGTTTGTAGTACCTTGTGTACTACATGCTCCTGTCTGCAGCAATTAGCAGTAACTTCTCTAGCAGTCTAAAACTCTAATTATTTTTACTTTGTCCACCTGAATGTGGCTTGCCTATTTTCCTACATATATTAATTTTTATCAATGAAGCATTTCTTTCTTTTGCTTACTTCACATCATATTGCAAGAATCTTGATGGATAGAGGGCACGATGTATTGATACAGGCCTGCATTCACAAGCCTCCCTATGTAACAGACTGCAGGAATACTATGCCTTTGAATAGTGGACTAAGTTACAGATAAGCAAGAAAGGAGTGCCTGTTAGGCAGAATGCCGCAGGCTGCGAGGTGGGAGGAACACTGAAGGCCAAACTGATTAGCCCTAAGGATGCATGAATGTTAACCAGCCAATGAATGTATTACACATATCGAGCTTATTTGTGTGCTCGTATGCAAATACATACACTACAATATATACACTACAATATATACAGTATATATTGTAGTGCGTTACACAATAAAGTGAGCTTTGCTGCTAACTCATATTGAGTCGCCTCATTGCTCCAAAAGCCCACCTCCACAACATCCTTTATTAGAAACTGAATGTGAAAATACTTTACTAAGTTTCCATTTCTATTTGGCATGATCTTTACTCTTTTTGTCTAGCTGGTACCAAAGAAAAAACAGGTCTTTGACTGCATTAGAATATCTTGATTTTTTCTCCTTCTCAAAACACTTTAATTGTCCTAATAGAAAAGAGTGATTTTCATTTCTGTCCAATATAATTGATTTTTAAATACTTTCCAATATTGGTGTTTGGTTTTTTTGGTTTGGTTGGGATTTTTTTGTATTTTGGGGGTTTTTTTGTTTGGTTGGTTTTTTTAAATTTTATTTTTTAATTTTTTTAAAAATTTTTATTTTCAAGGGTTTTTTAATTATATCAGTTTTATACCAGCAGTTTCTCACTTGCTATTTACATGGAAGCTTAAAGAACATGCAATACCTTCTTATTGCATTACAAATTATTACCTACTTGCTCACCAGAAGGCAGCAAGAATTGATCAGAGAGCTTAAGCAAAGCTCTGTCATTGCAGTGTCTCTTCACAGAGCTCTCTTCAGCAGTTATTGCACCTCAAAGGCTGCATCATTTTCTCCTCTTCCTCCTTTGGTGAGAATTTCTGATAATTTATTTAGCTCATGGCTTTGAGAATGGCTGTTCTTCCCACTGGCCCTGCCTGTAGAAGGAAGTCTGCACTGTGTGGAGTGAACTGTTATGGGGAGAGAGGAATACTGTTTGCAGAGTTCCTGTGTTTTGTTATTTCACAGCTACAAAAGCAAGGGGAAAAAAAAAAAGAAAAAAAAAGAAAAAATAAAAGAAAAGGGAGGCCATAGCTGGCATGTCCAGAGGTGTTTTTAACAGTGTCTTTTTCTTTTATTTAATACTTCAAAGGAACAAAACTAAAAATCAGAAAAACTAAGTCCATTGTAGAAGTATCAAGTTATTAGAGAAGAACAAAGGAGAACTGTCTTGTCTAATTCCTGCACAAGAACAAGAAAACTTCTATAAACATTTTCCCCAAGAACAGGTTTGCCCTGCATGTATAGAGTTTCCAAGTTCCATCTCCCCACCAAATGCCAAGAAAAGCTGCTGCAATGCCAGAGGAAGGTCAGTGGTTAAACAAAGACACTGGAAAAGGGGGTTGCAAAAGGTATCAGGGAGACCAGTGAGGATGTGTTCTACTCTCAAACCTCACTCAGAAGCTGTCATCCTGTACTATAGAACAAGAATAGGTTCCAAATGACATTTCCACCGGCTTTAAAACATGATCCATCTTCACTGTTCTTTAACATGGTCTTCACTGTACCCTAGCCAGTTCAATCAAACTGATAGGGAAACTCACCTGCATTTTTCCCACCAGATAAGAAATAAGCACTGAGGAAGCTCTAAAAAGAATGTACAGGTATATGGAATTATACAAAAATAGTAGAGAATGAATGTTACACAAAGAATTTCAGCACTTCTTGAATGCTGAACTAATAACTTCAGCTACAGAAGAGCTGGTTATTCTCTAAATCTGGATGTATAGACAGCAGGAGATTCCCTGAGGAGATCTCTGTTGGAGCTTTTTGCAGTTTGCAAACTTATTAGACATTGCTTATATTTCCACGAAAAGCTGTTAGCTGCTGTTTAGAAAGTGTAAGTGCTTCATCTCTGCTTCTCTGTAGGTATAAGAAGCAAATACATAATACTGGGAATATATGCTGGAATCCTCTTACTGAAGATAACAAGGAACTCAGAATAGAACAAAGAATTTAAACAGTGTAGGTTTCATTTCTGTAAGACTTTTTGAGGAGTTTTCCTGAAGCACAGATAGACACAGGCATATATATGTTAAATGCCATTTCACAGTTCTACGTTATCAAAATTCATCTTGCTCTGCCACTTGCACATAAGCTGTGGAGTCTTTCCCTGTGGACACCACTACCACAGACCTTGTTTAATAACTTTTATCTTGGGTGGATTAAATTTTCCTTCCTCTACCATTACTTAAAATACCCAGGCTACAAATCCCTGAATCATTTTATAGCAGAAACATTGACACAGTCTTCTACTCTGGAAGCATGCATGGGGTAGTGGTAACATCAGTGTTGATGACAGATGTCATTAGTTTAATGACCACAGTTATCTATTGTCATATTTAAGTGAGGTTACTTAATGGAGTTAAATCTACTTTCCTTAATGACTAGAATTAAGACACTATGTCACATCTACATTAAGCTTATTACCTGTAATTTGTACAAAGAAACCCATAACTTGAATAATTACTCCTACTTAATATAGCATTAACCAAAAATTGATTGAGACTTAGTAGAGTCTATTTGTGATTTCCAGATTTGTTTAGCATCCATATTTGGCCCCTCACATGTGACTTCATTAATGTTTTATATTTAATTCGGCTGAAACAATCTGCACTGAGGAGTTATTTAGTTTATGTACTGTGATGACAAAGCAAACATAAATGGATACTATACTTAAATATTTGCATATTGTTTTTTCTTCAAGTGCTGTATTATTTTAGGGATTTGACTCCAAGTCCAATGAAAGTATTGATAAGGCAGTACTCAGTTTCACTGATAATTAGATTTCTTCCCTATGCCCACTGGCTGCTCTTCCTACTTCCTCTCTCCTTTTACTCTTCTTCCAAGTACAATAATGACTTTAAAATATTTTCCCTGAATTAAATACTTCAATCAAATAATTTTTATTTTATAATCACCTATTTCTTCATCTTATTTTGCACTTTAAGTGGAACAAATAATAGCATATAAAAAATAAAAATAAAAGAAAAAGGCAGTGGTACAAGACGAATAAATTTACAACTGACAAGGAGCATCATGGAAAACATAACCCATTCCTAGGCAGACGAACACCCATTCACTTTAGGAAAATGACAGAGTGCTTCCCCTCTCTAACTTCAATTTACTTCAATCCTATGTGGGGAAAAAAAATAAAAATCCAGGTCAATATATAAATCTCAGCCATTCCTCTCTCTCAGCGTTCAGCTATATCTAACACTATTTTTTTTTGTATTTTTACTTCGCTCTTAATTCCAAGACAGAAAGTAAAGGAGCTACATCTGTTCTGTATGAATTCAAAGACTTTGATCTGTTGGTAAGAAGGAAGATCACCATGGTGTCTCTACTCTCATGGTGGCTCTGCTCTCACACCGAGCCTATGTCCTGCCTCTTGCTGCCTCGTGCAGGCTCACTGAGGTGCCTCAGGCTGGCTGAAATGGTGTCTGAATAATGTGTCATCAAATTTTGTCCAGATGATAAAATTTGCTCTTGAAATACATTCATTTACTTAAAAGGATTTTATCCTATTGTCTTTGTTCTATTCCTTCCCCTCCCATAGCTCACTGAAACAGAAGGTATCCTTTGACATACTTTGTTTTCTCCGCTAACTAAAAATTTGCTTTCGTTTAAAGACTTGACTCTGCAGTGAATTGTCTAATAGCAAAAGAAGTTCTATGTTCTGACCCTATCAGATATATTTTACTAATGATTTTCCTTAAAACATATATTTTCTCAGCTTTTTTTCACTTTCTGAAATTTCTGTACTGAAAATGTATTAAGAGCACAACATAAAAACAAAAATAGAGACCATAACATGTCATAAAATTATCAGGATTTGAAACTAAATTAATAAAATTTTTGTGTTGTGCATTTATGTTACCATACTTTTTGTTCTGTATCTTGTGCAACCCAATTCATTGCAGTTGCTCAAGAGAAAATAAAGAGTGGTAATGGAAAATAGCAGAAATGTGTAGCTGAGTCCTTAATATCTCTAAACCACAGGAGAAAAAAAATGGTGGAAGAGCATTTATCATTTCACACACACGAAAAAAGAAAAGAGTGTAAATGTATTAAGTCAGTCTCTGAAGATTTTTATAAATTATTATTTTCAATAGACTTCATCACATAAGCTGACAGGTTGATGCAGAAGCCAGTCAAGTTTCTGTTTGCTGTTGGTTAGGATGCTTTCTTCAGACATTGTTTTTCTTCATTGCTAAAGGATGTGGCACAAATGTGGAGAATAAAATAAATGATGCTTCGTTTAACAAGAAGAAAATATTATGTGTACATCATATTTTTAACATATTCCTTAAACTGAAAGTTAAAATTTAATATGAAGAAGTATTCTGAATTAAACTTCTGAATTGTAATGAGTAGGACTAGACTGTGGCTGAGTCTAAGAGAAAACTAAAGAGTTTAGTCACACTGCTATTTCCACATATTTTAATGGGAATTTTGTCTAAATCAGGATTAAAGCACCACATATCTTACTAAATTATCCCTTTATGTAGCACTATTGATGTAGGCTGATCCTTTAAACCATGAACTGAGAAATTAAAAATATATTAATATCAAAGCCTTCATGATAACTGCATTGATGGACAACACATAGTTTATATTTAATCACCTCTTATTCATAACATGTCATAATCATCCATCATGGCAGCAAGAAAATTGACCGGCCTAACTCCTACACTGAATGTAGTAATGAAAATATAATAGGGGAAAAAAGTTCAAGGGGAAACCTCATTGTATAATTGATGTCATGGACTGGTGATCTTACAGATGATGATGTCTGTATTGTGCACTAAGATATTTTTTCAAGTATAGATACATGTATGAAGATGTATAGAAATTATCTCTCTGACATCTCATATAAAAAAACGTCATGGATTAACTCTCATGAAGGATTCAATTTCATTGAACAACATAAAACATCATCTATCTGATATTTTTATTTTTCTCTTGACTTCTTCCAGTTTCATATAGGTTTTAAAATTCTCAATAGAAAAGGAAGCTGCTACTTGCTATTTAGGAAAGACTTCCAGTCATTTTTTTTCAATCACACCTCTCAGTTTGTTATCCCTCTGAATGAACATATGAGGTCATTCTTCTAATCCACCTATGCCTATACAAAACTGAAGTCTCTGATCCAAATTAACTCACCGAGCTGATACAACCATCAGTGTAGGAAGACAAGCAATTCCTTAACACCATTCAGTTTTTCAGAAAGGGCTGTGTAATGTAAATGGATTGTTTTAGTCTTGTGTGACACTAAACTCTGTGAGCTCAAGGACAGAGGAGGGCAAATTTTACCCAGGATAACCATCACTATCTGAAAAAGGGTTCTTTCACCTGCCCCACCTGCTCCTCTAGAGAGCACCGTGCCAGCACTGGAAAATGCTCTTATGTGAGGAGAGAATTGACTACTTCCTCTTTTTTCCTAATTATTTTATTTAGTGTTATTGGCTAAAGTAGTCCTCATGAACAGACCTGTTTTGCTTCATAGCTGTCCTGACCAGCACTTCTGAAGAATATTCTGTGACTGTAATTTACTTTGGACATCTCTGAGGGTTTTGCAGATGTAGACGACAAAGGCTGTTGTTTATAAAGTTCTTGAGTTCATTGCCTTGTAATATATTATAAGCAAAAAGAAGTTATATATATATATACACACACATATATATATATATTTGTTTTCTTCTTGTCAATGAGTTCAGTGTCATGTTCATCCTCTGAGATCTATCAGTGTTTTAGCTTCCTCAACTATGACCCTCTGCAAGCCTTTTCTAGGCAAAGGAGACTTCATGTCATTGCACTTACTATCAAGCTGATAGTTAGCCCCATATTTTTAATTTGTCACTGCCTCATCCTTTGCTGTGGAAATTTCATCCTCATCTTTATCAACCCCAGGCTCAGTGTTATCCTTATAAGAACTATTTACTTCAACA
This sequence comes from Formicarius rufipectus, assembly GCA_013399695.1. NCBI lineage: Eukaryota > Metazoa > Chordata > Aves > Passeriformes > Formicariidae > Formicarius > Formicarius rufipectus. The sequence goes on along the minus strand of VXAU01003927.1, from coordinate 199,544 downwards.
GAGAAACTTCAATGAATGATGGTATGAATCATGGGTGCTGCAAATATTGCATTAATAGCACAATAAAATATGTCATATAGCCATTGGTTTTGTAAATTTATGTGCAGGAACTTCCATGAGCTTAAATGGAATCACAATCCACACTTGTGAACTTGTACATACTCTACCATCAATCAGATTTTTTTTACACTGCTATGATTTTTACAGTTTCTGAATTAAAAACAAAAATAATGATAGATGTTAATCATCTCAGCAAGGACAACTATAAAATAGGTAAGAAAGTTCAAACTTCTTGATCTGTTAATATTTTACCCTAATCATCTAAAAAAATTGTACCCAAAAAGGTGAGTTCTTGCACTAAGTGCACTGCAAATTATTTCTTTTATTTTTCCCCTTTTTGTAAAGCATATGGCTAATCCAGTCTGTGAAAACTTCCATTTAGTTTAGAAATCATGGTCCTTTATGACTAAATTCCTGTGCCAAACTATAATTACTTTAATTTTACATTGCTGGAGAGAATTTGAAAACAGGATTTCTTTAGAACAAAATTAACTTATATAATGAGTGAAAAGATAAATCATATTAGCTTAATTACAGTATATTAACATTTTTGTTGCATATGAATAAAAAATCAGACACTATGAAAGCAGGTTTCTCATAAAGAGAAAATTTATGGAGATTTATGAAATTTTAGGAACTTGCAAAATTCCGTTACTTAACATCTCTATTAAGATCTTTACATGCATACATAATGAAAGACCTAATAAAATATTTAATAAATGGACTTCTGTTTAAAGTCACTTTGATTCAATATAAGCAAAGGATCTGGAAGTTAATTTAAAGGAAAGGCAGAATCAGTAGTTAAAGTTAGTATTATTTTCAGGATTGTTAAACAAGCACAGAACAAGCAAAGACTGACTTGCTTTTAAAATCATTTCAGCACTGATTTTTTAACCATTTATTTTACTTGAAGTTTCAGTGTACTTCTGACCATGGATTACCTGAAAATCTACTATGGGTAAGCAATTGCTATATAATACAACTTTTCTTTTAAAACTGAACGCTTTGGAGAGGCTACCAAAAGATGATTTACCTGTCAAGACTCTTTAGACTTATGCATATTACCTCTGAGTTTCCTTGCTGCCTTCCAGTAATTTGCTTTCTTATTGATCTATGTTTTGACTAAAAAGTTGAAAACTTAATGAACTATTTTTTTAGTTTTGTGCTTATGAAATACCCCACAAAATGAAGTCATGATCCATGGCAGGATATGTCAGTTCTTCTGCTACACAGAAAGGTACTATCAACATTGCTGTATTACTATTCTTATGCCCAAATAATTTTCTGATGTTTCAGCTATTTTTTGCTATTCAGTTATCTCAGAATTCCCCTGATGCACAGGGAAAATTAGCTGGTGATGTAAGTGAACAAGTGAATAACATAAACATTTTGAACAAGATTGTGTCCTTTGCTAAGACATGTAAGATGTGGAGGTGAAGCTGGTGGATGAGTTGACAGTTTGGTTCTGTCAGAACTTCAGAATAATAATCTTATTGTCTGGATGAAGTTGCCTTCCAGAGTTTCATTGTTACTTATGATGATATGGTGGTTATTTCTAGCCAAAACGATAAAATTTTTAACGTGCACACAATCTCTTCCTCTGATCTCTTGATAAGTATGATAGAATATGATGAATCCAGTTGTTTAATTTGAGAGGACTGGACTATCCTTCTTCACTCTTGGAAAAATTTTTTGTTAGTATAACACAATTGCTCTTTTTTGGGGTGATGGTCTCAGTTGCCTCTCCCCACCTGCTTCCCAGTCCTGAGCACATGTCTGGCTGTAGAATCGAATTTTGCAACTTTTTTATGTTAGCCATAAAAATGTGAAGTAAGAATGACACTGATTAAAGAAGATATCTAATGATGGTAAAGGACACTCCCTTTCATTTCATATGCAAGGGGAATATACTGTCACTTATGTTTTCAGGTTTGCAACTGTTAAATTATGTCAAAATGCATTTGGCAGAAAGTATTAATCAGAACAGATCCTGAAACAGACAAACACTTTTATCCCAGCATATCCTAAAATGTTTGAAATTTTGAGATTGTTGTGACTATCTTTTTTGGCATTAAGATTTCATGGGGGGAAAAAAAGCTATAATTTAGCAGATTTGCATAATTCAAACAGGATTTTTGAACATTGTATTGAGATACTCTGAAACTTTGCTGTTAAAAGCTCATAAAGAGCATCCTTTGACAGGCTTTGTAAGTGCCTACAGAAGACCAATTCTAAGCATGTTTTATCTTAAACATTCAGGGTATTGCAACAGGAAGGGTGACTAGAGAAGTTTTCATGGAGATGGGGCAGTGCTATTCTCAGCCAACTTTCTGCTCCTGCTTGAGACTCATGCTCCATGTCATCCCTCCCATACCCCAACTCATTTGGAGAAGGGCTGGCTGTGCACACATGAACAAAACATGCAAAAAGTCTAGTTTACATGAGAGGCATACGCCAAGTCACCCATAAAAAGGAGTGGATTGGGCTCTGTCCCTCTGTCTCCTCTCTCTTTCATTTTCTTTGTTTCATAATCCCAGCTCCAGACCATCCACACAGCAGCACCAGCACAGCATGTAAGGACTGGTGATACTCTTTGCTTTCTCCCCTTGCTTCACTTGGGCAAAGACCTACTATCATATTCTATCTACCCCATACTCCACTTTGAAGCTTGTTATGGGAGAGGGAAGCTTGTGGATTCATTTGTGGTTTGAGAGCCAGCACCTTAGTCTAGTGGTGTTGTAGCTTGAGAGCCAGCACCTTTTGAAGAATTTGTGGTGATTGTTGAGAACATATTAAAGTATATAATACAAAATTAAGTGCTTGTTAGCTCCACTCTTGTGGAAGTCACTTATAAAAATGTAGCCGCCACCTTCTGAGTCTGAATATTATGCTGGCTGCTGGAGTTAAGTAGGCAATTAAACCATGAGAGTTTCCTGACACGTGGTCTGATGTCTTTGTTCATCCTGATGAGAATTTATAACAAACATCACCCTCCCCAACTGCTGGGTTGTGACAGTGCCACACAGCCAATGGACACTCATAATCCACTCTATGCAGACTACATAAAATGTAGAATAAACTAAGTAAAAATACATAACAAAGCAGTCTATCTGGCAAATCTTCATAGATGAGACAAAATAGTCAGGTCTAGATCTAAAATCTGAAAGCAGTTACACAAGGGAAAACAGCCTGTGGGGTACAGGGAACAGAACTACCATTGTTAGCATTTCACTATTTAAAGGACTTAAGTTGCTTTCTGCCTTCAGGCAGCTACTTCATCTGGCCAAGGACATTTGTCTCTGTATTGTCTAGAGAAAACATTCATGGAGAAATCTGAAACATCTGTTGTTTGTCACAGAATCTCAAAATGGTTGGAGTTGGAATAGACCTCTGGAGATCATCTAGCCAAATCCCTCTGCTAAAACAAGTTCATTTAGAACAGGTTGTGCAGGATCATGTCCAGGCACAGAGAAGGAGACTCCACAACCTCTTTGGGCAGACTGCTCCAGTTCTCCATCAGTCTCAAAGTAAAGGAGTTTTTCCTTGTATTCTGAAGGAACTTCCTGTGTTGCAGTTTGTGCCCATTGTCCCTTATCCTGTCACTGGCCTCCACTGAAGTCTGACCCCATCCTTTTGTCCTTCCATATTCAATTTTTTAGAACTACATCTTAAATTAATGTGTAAATATGTTGAAAAACCATAACCTCAAGGACTAAGCTCTACAAACTTAGCAGCAGTAGTGATGGCAATAAAAATACAGTGCTCTGAGCCAGTATACTAGCAAAAAAAAATAAACACAATTTCTAGGTATAAAGTACCAGCATTATTTCATAAACTAAATATATGCCACTACTGGTGTTGCTCTTATTTCTACTCTTCAGATGGGGACAACACAAATATTTGACCTCAAAGCATTCTCCCAATGAAGGAAATTCTTTCTCTGAAGGGCAGGAGGAGATGATATATTACCATTCTGAAGCCCTCACCCCTATGATCCTTAAATAATTGGTGTTTGAAAATTCTCACAGAGGTTCACAGTCCACTTCGTGTACTTGATAACTTCAAGAAAGACAATGCTATAACCATTGTTGCTAGAAGACACACACACACACACACACACACACACACACAAAGTGATATTTAATATTTAATAATAGTGGCTTGGCAGCCTGAATTTCTGTGAGTTCTCACAATATTCACAGTGTTTTAGAGATTTTTGAATACGATCTCCATGAAAGTAGGAAGGAAACAGTATCTGCTTAAGGTATAACATTCAATATAATCCACAGTATATTCAAAGCTGAAACAAAATATGTTGAATAAGTTAGGAACTATACATTTGAAAAACTTATTTCACAAAACCCTGATAGAGCTTTGTTCAAGTCAGAAGTGAATGTGAACTTCCAGGATTTCAATGGACTACAAATTCCGTTTTTAATGTTCTGCAATGCTCAGAATTTCTAAAATTTGAAGCTGTTTTTAAGTGCATAAGAACATAAGATTTTTTTATAGTGCTAGGTATCTCCATGGGAAATAAAAATTTTCTTTGTATTTCTCTCCCTCCTCCACATTTATGACTTAGAAAAAATATTAGCAAGACTTTCTGAGAACAGAGATTATGATGACTACCGTAACACTACAGTAATGGATGATCAATCTTATGCTAAAAAGATTGTATTTGTTTTATATTTACTTTCACAAAAAGAAAGAAAGAAATAAAAGAAATAAGTTTAGAAAGATATGTATTTCCTGGAAAAAAAATTTACAACAGGATTGGTAGCCACATTGCTGCATTAGCAAATTTTCAAACATTTTGTACTTTTCCACAAACTATGGAGCTTTTAAAAGTATTTTGAAAGGTATTTGATTATTATAATATGAAAGAACAAAGAAAAGGAAAATATCCTCTTGTTCTGGGGTTCTTAACCTTACTTAAAAGTGTAAGGTGGAGAGAAGGTCTCTGACAGATTGGAGTGGCTCAGGGGATTGCTAATGGGCTATGGAGTTATGTACCTCAGGGTCACTATTTCAAATACAGTGTTACTAATTAAAGACATAGCACACTCTGTTATTTGTATTTTTAAGGTCTATAAACTTCTTTGGGCTTCTTGGTTAATGACTTGAATTAAATTGATTGTGAAAAGGAACGTCTGTCCTTGAATGACTTTACTAAAGCCTGAGATAAGAGGTTATTTTTCATTATAATGTTAATGATTCTTTTGTTAGACATAGAAAATAAATATTTCAGCTCTTCTTCTTAATTGAACTGATGAGGGGATGATTTTTTCAGAAGTAAGGGTAAGTAGGGACACCCTAGAATATTTATAGGCATCTAATGTTACCTGTCCAGCTATCCCTTGCTTTCTTCCTATAACATTAACTATTCACTTGCACAAAACTCATGCACATATTCCAGTAACAAAATGTTGAATATGGAAACAAAATCCAAGCAAAAAGAGGGTAGAACAGACTGGCAAATACCTTCCTGTAAACTGAGAGAAAAAGTGATAGTGGGAGAATATGAAAATCCCTGTGTTCTCAGTCTAAACTTGTTTTAGGCTACTTTGAGAGTTTGGGATAAAAAATCAAAGGAAGTTTTTCTCACACAGGAAAACTGATGGACAGAAAAAATATTACTTTAATTGCCTTATATCTCAGAGCAGTTGGGAACCCAGCCTTGCACACAATTACAAAGTTGACTCTGGTCACACAGGTGATGGAATTCACAACTCGTTTCAGTAGGGGTTTGATGTACACAAATGCTGAATTGAGGAGAAACTCCTTAGATAAGTTATTACGAGCATATTACTTTGCTTCTCTTTCCTACCACTAACTAAAAAAAAAAAAAAGGAAATCATCTCTTTGTTGGAACATGTCCATTTTTAGGAAGAATTTTCAGGATTTGACAGAAGACCATCATGAGTCCTCTTAGATCCTCTGCGAATACATTTCAGAACCTATTGAAATTACATGTTTAACTGAAAAGGGCCAAAATGAATAAAACTTTTTAAATAATGAATAACGTAAGACCTGAATAACATGACAGAACTTATTGCAATTCCACATTCTACAAAATTAGGAAATTCTAGCCCTTAAAATTGCAAGTTCATCTTTTGTGAGGGGCTTGGGGCGGGGTGGAGAACTGAAGGACGAGGGCCACATGGGACTTTGAGTTTTCCATATTTTCCCCAAACATATTCTCTTCCTTAATCTGGAAAAGTTTACTAGAAATGTTTTCTTCTATGAGGTTGATCAAATGCAGAAGGTTGCCAATGAAATTTAAATACTGTTTTAAAGAACAAACATTTCCTAAAATGTGCTGTCTTGGTTTCCTCAAAACTCTGTATCATTCTTGTAGGTGGTTACTGGAGTGCTCATAACTATGCTCAAAAATGTCCTTTCTCTTGTTGACTTAATATGAACTCTTTCATCAACTTGTTCTGAAGTTTGCAGTCACAACAGCAGATACCAGTCCTATACCTGGAAGTCTTAATCAATGATTATTATTCACTGCTGCAAAGCTAAAAAGGCTATTGCAGTCTTTCATCCCATGCTTTTGGAGGCACGAACATCTTCGAACAGTGTTGACAGTTCTTGATGGTTGGCTTCTGGGGACAGAGTCTGGGCACTTCTGAAAATGGCAAAACACACCACCTTTCTTACTCCCTTTGGCTTTGCCTACATGGAAAAAAAAAAAAAAAAAAAGAACCAAAAAACAGGAGCACCTACCATATGTCCCATCAACTCAAGTTTTCTGTGCTAAATGTGGGAAAATAAACCTATTTACTTTCAAACGTTTCTGTTCCCTTTCATGGCATACAGAGAGAATCTGCTACAGTGAGGAATGAAGGCAACATGTTTTCCTCTCCCTGTGTCCAGCTGGAACCTGCCTCTGGACTCCTCTTTTTGACGGGTCATATCTTCCCATCATGACTCCAGATGGTACAATTTTTTTCCTCTTACATCTTGTCCCCAGCTCTGTAAAAAAAGGAGACCAAAGCAAAGTGCTATTATTTTAGTGTGAGAGCTCTCTCTAGTGGTAAGGATATTTTATTTTATGTTTGTTTGAGTTATAAAATAACCAAAAAAGTGACTTTCATCCTCTTCATGAACACTGACAAGTATTTAAAAATATTTTCCTAAATTTTTGTACCATATTTCTGGTTTTGTAGTAACATTTTCAACTCAAACCAGTAAAATTTGTCTGTTTACATTTCAGCTACTAGAGCCTGTAATTTCTTTCAGTTTATAATCTAAAACATTCTGGTGTGGAGAATGAGAGAACACTGAGAACACAGACTGTCATTCCGTGAGTCTTCATAGGAAAGTACAAAGTTAGTAGGTTTCAAAACAGCTGTCATATTAGGATGAGCAGGAAGGTCTGTGAAGATTGTTCAGTAGAGGTGGAATTAAGGTCAGGAGAAAGATTTCAGATTCATAAAAGCGAACTTTTCTGGAAGTGGTTCCATTTTATTCTCTTAACATTTGAAGGCTCTATTTTAAAATTGAGAAAATTTAAACTAAACCCTAATAAAATGTTTAAAGTGTAAAGATATTTCAAGCTGATCAAAACAGTTTTCATGAAAATTTTGGTTGAGAAACCAGATCAAAATTCAATCATGTGAATAGCTCAATGTAAAATGTCATTTTCTAAATTAAACTGAGGTAGTGTTGTATCTAATTTAAACTTTGGACTTCATTAAAACTAGTGTGGTCTCATTCAAATAATCCTCTACAGTAGCAGCTGACTGGAAAATTGCCTGATTGTCAAACTGAAATTTAGCCTCTAGACTCCACACATAAACTAAAATCCTTCCCAAACTCTGAGTAACAATGTTAAAGGATGTACACAGCAGTAAAGTTAAATACATTTAAACTGCATTCCCCAAACCATTAACTTATTTCAAGAATTCTCTTTGTCCTGTATTTGTCATGTAATTGTTGAGGCTCTTTAAACATGGATACATATTCTCAGGTATGTTGTCTAATAATTTTTGTTCTTCTTCAGGGAGTAGTTGCCAGGTCTGGACTAAGGTTTGCTAGGAGCTGTTTGCCATGGGGCAAACACATTTTGCAGCTCTGCCCAGTCACTGTGGTGCTGGGTATGAGTATCCCTGCTGATTTCATTCAGAAACCCCCAACATCTGAATTCACTTATTCAAAAAATCTGCAGACTAGTGAGTGTATCTGAATGACATATTCTCCCTGACAATAGTAAATTAGCACATTTTTATCTGTAAATCATCTCAGATATTCCAGTGATGAACAAGTACTTGCAGTTTCATTCCTGCCTATCCTTGCTGACTCAAATTGTTCTGAAGCCACCAGCATTTCTAAAAGCAAGACACATTGATTTCCTCATTATACTAGGAAATGGCAAGTTAAGCAAATTTCAGAAGTCTTTTCAAACTCCAGAGTCTGTTCAGAAGTGATAAGACAAGACATCATATTCGTCTCTGTAAGCTTTTGTGTGGAGATAGTTCTCAGCAAAAGTATTTCTGTCCTAAGGAAAAAAAAAAAAAAAAAAAAAGAGAGAGAAAGAAAGAAAAAAAATATTTCCTTTTCCAGATGGAAAGGGAAGGAGAGGACAGAATCTTCAAATTTTAATTCATGTACTGCAAGTGCCTTACTTGCTATTTTGTTTGCAGGGGAAACAGAATTTTTTATGCTAAAATTGACTTTTACACTGCAACCCACCATGCAAAATTGTCCTAACCTCAACTGTGCTTATCAAAGACATACAGGCAAAATAAATAAAAAAGGAAATTTTATTATCACTGTGGCAAATTACTCATGTTCACAAAAGAAAAGGCAATGATTTTTTTCACCAGCAAAAGTTCTAATAGTGTATGTGCGAGAATCATTTCAACAGACAAATTCATTCTGCGTTTGTCCAACAAGTGACTTACAGCAGGTTCACTTATTTTATTATATATTTCCCAGTGAATTCAAAATAACTACTGGTTATATCACATAGCAATAACTGGCTATATTCAGATGCTATATTGCAAATACAAAGAACTTGCTGCCACTTACTGCACAGAACCCGCTAGTATGATCCAAGTGATGTGTTGCATATCAGGTATTGGTGTATGGTAAGCACTTAATATGAAGATTACTGTGAAAATGGTAATAATTCTTTCGACAACTCCACAATCTCCTAAAACTGGATAATTTTTGCAAAGAAGTATATGGGGGAATTATATCTACTCAAAGGACAATGTCAATTTCTGCTTTTATTCCAGTTAATTTCACTTATTATGTTGCAAATGAATGTTATAGCCATGGCTATAAAGCAGAGTAAATGCCATCTCCTCTTCTCTTTTTTGAGGTTTGTTTTGGGGGTTGGTTTTTTTGTTTGTTTGTTTGTTTGTTTGTTTGTTTTGTTGGGTTTTTTTGTTTGTTTTTGTTTCTTTGTGTTTGGTTTTGGTTTTGGTGGTTTTTTGTTTGGTTTTTTTGTTTGTTTGTTTTGTTTCAGTTTGTTTTTTTTGAGTGTGTGACTCGTGTAGGTCTAGACAAAAATATTTACTTATCTGACGTTGCTTGTGAAGTTACAAGTGATTCCAGATTTGCTAGAGAGCCACTGTTCTTGCTGTGGGTTTTCTGTGACCTCTGTGTGAAGAAAGAAATGCTACCTGCAACATTTATAGTATCACTTTAAAACCTCACACTGCAAAATGTTTTTAATAATATCATATGAAGGAAAATTCTGTTTGAGAGCACAATGTGTACAAACACAATTAGAGCAGGGTATATGCAAAACAACATGGCTGAGAATGAGCAAATTATCTTAATGGGAGTAATATAGCTGTCTAAGCATCATTCTTCCATAGTTTGACTTGTGAAAACAGATGTTAGAAATCTTCTGGTTAAAGTAAGCTGACCTTCTTTTGGAATAATTACATTTAAAAATACATGTATTTATCTTGGTCTTTTGATGAGCACTCATTTCCTGAAATAACAGGGCACATTTGTTTACTCATGCAGTTGTCTAACCCCTTTTCAATTTTAACAGACAAAGACATTCACCCTATCCATTTTCACTTATTTGCTGGGGGATAAAAAGGGTGAACTGGCCTGAAGTGCCAAATATCAACAGAATACAAGGTTGTACTGAGGTAAAATGACCTTATTTTGTATCTGAAAAGACACAGTGTAGTTTATCTAAAACATGCAGTCATACAGACCCTGCTCCTTGAGGTTTGGGCACAACAGTGAAACGTCTCCCACAGTACTAGCTGTGGAGAAACAGTTCTGGGCTGGCAAGGAGGTCAGTCAAATCCCAAATCCAGGGATCTTAAAGGCTAGGTAACCAAGAATCAACTGCAGCTGAGCTGGAGGATGTTTCACCTACACATGTCTATGCAGTCATTAAATCTTAATTTTTAAAGGACGAAAATGCCAACCTCTGGGAAAACATAACAGTAACTTGAAGAACTATAAATTACAAATGAGTGATCTAAAAGGGCAAAAGAATAAAAAACTGAGGTCTCTGTAGAGCCATATGTTTCTGAACTGTGGGTGAAATTCTGCATCTTAAGCAAAAAAGGGCAAACTTGTCATTAATGTACTTTTGTTTGATAAATTAGTCCTTCATTTTTGGTTAGTGAAGAACTTAGTACATTTTCCTCTTGATTTTTGTGTCTGTCAATGTTACTTTAAAAATTAAAATTTCATTAATACTTATGTTCTTCCTTTGTAAAACAAAATATGCACAAAGGCTGGAAATTTAATAGGATTTAGTTTATTGATGTCTTTACAGAGTTTACAAACTTGATATACTAACAGTGGGGAAAAAAAAAAAAAAAAGACAGAAAGTAAAGTACAAAGTTACAAAATGATACCAAAACCAGTACTGAAGTTCATTTTGATCCATGTCATGGCTCAAAATGTCCACTCTTCTGAAGGGCTGGTTTTTTCAGACTTTTTTTTAGGTTAATACAGATCTTGTAAGTACTTTTAGGAAATCACTTGATTTATACTGAAGCATTTAGCTTTTTTTTTTCTATGGGAATACATTCATATAAGTCTAAAACATTTATTACATGACTGTCTTT
>VXAU01003927.1:172163-186518 GCA_013399695.1 Formicarius rufipectus | reverse complement strand
AAGTTAAAAAAAAAAAAAAAAAGAAATATATGCATAGATTTGTCAGGGAATTTCATTATTTTATTTCATCCTCTAAATACTCAGGAAACATCTCTGTTTTATGGAAATCTGGGGTTTTTCAGCTGTGTGGATTTTTTTATTTTATTAGAAAGTTATAACAACTTAAGTATATACATACACATATATATATTTCAGTTATATAAATATAAATAACTATTGAAAAAGGGAGTAAAGGGCTCCTGAAGTGCAACATAAATCCTTCAGAAGGTAACTGACCCAAAACAGAAATCATGTGTCTGGGGGCACTCTGTCTGCATCACAAACACAGGTCCTGGTCCACAGCACAGGCACTTCAATCTGCAGTAGGTACCTGTATGCTGCTACCGCAGTATAGAAACCCTTCCTTTGCTCTTGAAGCATCATTTTAAGGTTAGCAGAAGCCTGCAGAAAGCCTTTTTAATTGTAGGAGGTGGGGGCCAGGCAGCTGCTGAGCCCCCTGATGTGGTCACCTTGAGCAGGGCAAGTCCATACAGGGGCTGCTACCAGGAAGAAGAAGGAGCAGTGAAGGTTCTGGAAGGTGCAAAAAGTTAAAGCCTATTAAGTGAAAGATATTTTTGTGTAGTTCTTATTGCATTATAGTTTCTTTTCATTATAGTTCCTTTTCATTTTCTTATTGTCTTCAATTTAATTCAGGCAGAGGAGGTATGATTTGATTTTTCTCTTTTCTGAGGAAATAAAATTAGGTGAATTTTGCTGAAGATGGTTGCTAAGCGCTTAGATTCTATTTCCCATACACCATTCCTGTGGTTGCAAAGGTTAAGGGTTATGGATGCACAGTTTATGGTGAGCCTGCAGGCTCTGCTGCACCTACGAATGCACAAGTGGTTTAGTCATCATCCCTAGAGCTATTTAAAAGACATGTACATGTGGCATTATTAATCTCACAGCTTCTTACAGTTTTATGCCTCTGTGTTTCCTTGTTTGGTTTTACTTTGTCAGGGAGAGTTCCCTGACTCATCTGTCCACTGGTCCAAGTTACTCACTGATTATCTTAGGCCCATACTTGTTCTTCATTCCTTTCAAGTTGCACTCCCACCATTTCAGGAAATGGCTCTGTTTCTAATGAAGACACAGTTGTCAGTGAGAAGCAGGCACGGCCCCCTGAAAAGATTGTGTGAAAGTTTGTTTGACAGTCAGTTTCTTAAGGGTAAGGAGGGAACAACAACCAAGTCAAAACCCAGGCAGGCAGAAATTTTGAACTTGGAACTGTGAACTAAAGTCAGGCTAATGGCAGATACTCCTTCTACAGGGTTTAATCTGGTTTACGGGCAGAGGATTGAATTATATCACAAATAAAATAAACCTAATTTCTTGTTCCAAATTCACAAGTTACTTTATGGAAACATAAAATATTTTCACCAAAATATACCTTACAGAAGCAGAAAGAGTTTTGCATTTAGACATAGGTCTCAGCTGTCCCCAACCTGAGAGTTTTCTAGCATAACTCTGAAGGTGGCTGGATCTGAAATTCACCTCTGATGTGTTCTTAGACAACACCATTGCTTTCTGAACTTTTGAAATATACACTATCCATTAAGAAGCTAAGATAATAAAGGAGGAACAACTTGGATTCTTGCAAGTCTTTGTCTATTTGTTTTTGTTTGTTTGGTGGGAACGTTGTATGGTTTGTGTTTTATTGTTGTTTGTTGTCGTTAAACAGTTTGGCTTTTGTGGGCAACTATTTCGAATCACAGTATCAGAATATGTTAAGCTGGAAGCGACTCAATGATCATTGAGTTGAGCTCCCTGCTCCTTGCAGAATGACCTAACACTAAACACTATCACTAAGTGCATCATGTAGATGCTCATTGAACAGTGACAGGCTTGGTGCTGCAACCATTTCCTTTGGAAGCCTGTTACAGTGACAATCCACCTTCTGGGTGAAGAGTCTTTTCCTAACGTCCAATCTGAACTTCCCCTAATGCAACTTCAGTCCACTTCCAAGTGTCTGGTTACTGGTCACCAGAAAGAGGAGATCAGCACCGCTCTGCTAGCCCCTGTCATGAAGATGTTGTTGTCAGCAATGAGGAACCACTCAGCCTTTAATTTTGTGCTGTTGCACTGCTGTAGCACGGCAGTCCCAAAGAAGGAGTTCAGTGGAGTCTCGAACTGACATTTCAAAATTCACAGCTGTCTGTCATGCTGCTTCTAATCCCATGTGCTGCATGTAAATTTTTTGTTTTTTGTATTTGTTGTTGGGGAGATGAATAAGAATGCAAGGAATTTGAGGGTAGGATTATGCCCTTTGCAAGACTTGCAGTATAGTCAAAGCTTGTTCTTGCCTTATGTGCAGTTGCTGAGTCTTGTCTTTTTCATCCTGCCCTTGAAACCATCTCTAATGAAATGCAGAGGAATCTTATTCCCATAGGAGATTGTTTATTGTGCGACTTCACATTCATTTAGCTATTCCTGTTCTGTTAGAAGGGTATGAGTTGATTACTTGCAGCACTCTCTACAGACTTCTGCTTTCTCCTTTAGGAAGCTTCAGCATCTTCTGCAAATTTCTTCACATAAACCACTTTTTATTTTCTAAGAATCTTTATAATCACTGGGCGGGGGGGGAAGTGTTTCTCTCCTATTATTAAAATAAGACATGAGTAGAAATAAAACATCTAATGCATCTTAAATGAAAAAAAAACACAAAACAAAAACAAAACAAACAAACAAAACCCCAAAAAACAAACCAACCAACCAAAACAAAACAAAACAAAACAAAAAAAAACCAAAAAAAAACCACAAAAAACAAACAAACAAACAAAACCAAACTAAACCAAACCAAACCAAACCAAACCCATATAATTATGAGGGGATTATGGAACATAGGGACCAGTCCTTTTATTTGTACTAGTTTTAGTGGCAGTAGAATTGCGTAAAATCAAAAGACAGGAAAAGGCATATGAATACAGTGATGATGAACAGTGTGGGAAAGGGAATAAGAAAAAAAAAAGAAGGAAAAAGGGAGAAGGGGGAATGGAAAGGAATCCTAAAATAATCTTATAATAAAATTAAAATCAAGTTGCTGATAGTGCTACTTATTGTGTTCTGCCTTTTGTCATTGAAATTTTAATAAGACTTTGACTTGATGAGGAAAGCTGGAGAAAGAACGCTCACAGCAAATGAAATAGTGATATTTCCCTACCATAGGGAAATGCCTCCTTAAAGTGAAAGGAGAAAAGACGCATGAGGGTAAAAAGAAATTTTAAGGAGCTTGGGCCCCAAATGTGAAGTCAGTTCTAGTAAAAGACTTACTACCTGAAAAGAAAAAAAAAATGTACCTAAGTTGCCTACACTCTTGGTTATGCAATACATGCATTACAAAGCAAATCAACTCTGCTTAAATCTTCATATATATCCTTATAATCTGCAATTTAATTGTTTAGGCAGTCCCACATACATTTAATATGGTTCATGAGCAGAAAAACTTACTGGTGCCTTCTCCATGCAGACCAAACCATATTAGCCTGAGAATTCATGTAGGTATTGCTTTTTTATAATTAGATTATGTAAAATTATATTATATTATTAATTTATAACTGTTTATTGGCTAGATTGATTATAAGCATGTATGGATATTTTTTATGTAGATGGTATTTCACTCCTACTAAAGACTGAAATCCCCCTCACTGTTTTGTATAATTCTAGAAGTCTTCTTTCAAAGACATTATTGATGTTTCTGGCCTCATTAGGTCCTTGCCATCTGCTGCCTTGATGACTTTGCAATGAAGGCTGAGTGATTTAGGATACTTCTTGACAGTATCAAAGATTTTCTTTTAACTTCCTTGTTCTGTGCCCTGCTCTATTGATGAATCCCTCTTGCTTTGTCTCATCAGTAGTATCTCCCAATCAAAGTCCCCACACGACACTCATTCATTTTCACTGTATGATATTTCCTTGATTTCAGCACTTCTCTTATTCACAATGCCTCATCCCTCATGCATTATCCATGCTTACTCTATGTAACTTATTTTTGATTCTGACATATGACAGCCTGTTTTCAGAATCACATTTCTAAATCTTTCCTGCATTAAGACTATTTGCTTCCTTTTTGATATCTCGGACTGCTTATAAATGTCCAAGAGTTATAACATATTCACACAAACATATTCTGCCAAGTTTTTATTGCAGTTTATACTGCGTCCAGCTATAACATTGAAGTTGTAAATTCAGCAAACTACGAAGCAATTGTACAATCATAGTTGAAAACATCAGTTTTACCCTAGAGTAAAATGGAATAATCACATGGATTAGTAGCATGTATGAGCAAGTGCTGTTTGAGTATTGTCCAGTTCCTGGATTTGTTTGTTTGCTTTTCCCTTAAGTGGGAGATAGATAAAGTCTAGGAGGAAATACAGAATAACAATAAATCACAGATTAGTATCTACTGGTTTCTTTTATAAAGTTGCATTTCAGTTGCACATTTTAACATCACTGTTATTTATACTATTTTTATTATACATCTAAAGATTCTAATATAAATGTGCACTTTTTTAAGGAAAAAAGAGGGAAAAAATTATATGAAGTCTTCAACTACATGACCTGTACGTCTTTATATATTACCTGGAAGTTTAGATATTTCCAAAAAAATATCTGAAATATTTTATTATCTTGAAACTTCTCTCTCCTCCTCCTGGTACCAGAGTATTCTAGAACAGTGTTGAAGCATAAGCCTGAATTCAAGTGGACAATCTAATACAACTGAAAAACAGGTTCTTTTCTTAGGTATTCTGTATTAGGACTTTTTATAAAATAATGAAAACTAACAAAAGAAAATTCAAAACAGGCAAAAAAGAATGGTCAGAGGACTAGAAAACATTAGTATTTTTGAAAGCTAGTATGAACTACATTTGTGTTATTTGAGAACAGGACACACAGGAGAAATATGTCAGGTCTTCAGAAGTGTGAAAACTTCCATTGGAGACAAACGGGAATAAGGTCTTATCTTCATTCTTTTAAGACAAAAGCAAGAGGTAAGGATTTTAAATAACAGCAACAAAGATTTATATTGCAAATTACAAAGAAAAGAATCTTAACTGGAACCATTCAACCTCATAGATAGCATCTTGGGAGGGCCCAGGATCTCACTACAGAGATGTTTACAAATGTCAGAAAAGGTTTGGTTTATGTTATGATCTTCCTTGTAGGGGGAGGTGGGGCGGAAAGAAAAATAAACAAAAAAAAAAAACCAAAAAACCAAAAACAAAAACAAAAAAACACACACAAGGAAAAAAAAAAAACAAAAAAAAACACAAAACAACAAAACAAAACAAAACAAAACAAAACAAAAAAACCAACGAAAAAGACCATGGCAATATCTGTTTCTGTGAATACAGAATAAGTAATTGACATCTCAATCTTCTGCTGAAACAAATGAATGTAATTAATAAAACAACAGAAAGATTCAATTACAAACAAGCAGAGCAAGAGTGTTCAAGCAGAGAAGGTAACATGCCTGTACTACCTGCTGTGTTGCTACATATACCCTTTTTCTGGAAATGAAAATTGCTTCCACGGAGCTAGCAGCAGATAACCACAAGGATCAGAAGATTTGTGGCAGGATTATCCTTAATATGAAATGTGTAGGTAGTAATACGGTTCTTAGCTCTGGTACCAAAAGTGATCAAAGGGAGTTATCAGAAAAAGTAACTTCAGTAAAATACGAAGCAGTCAATCCAGAAATGATAAATACTTAAGATCTCAAAACCCCCATAAAAATGACAAGGAAAGAGATACTCAAATTAGCTTCAAAGGGATTTGTGGTATAAATTGATATGTAAACAGCATCAGTATACTTTGTTCTTACAATATGTCAGAAAGTGTTTGATATTCATCAGATTTTTGAAATAAATTTATCCTGTTAGTGAAATGCAAATCTAAAATGTCATTTGTTTTCAAATATAGTTGAAAAATGTATTTATTAAAATATCAGCATGCAAAAGCAGCTATTAGCTTTGCTGTTTCTCTATATTTTTTCCCTCTACTTTCCTAAAGGGTAAATATTTAAATAGCCTTACCCTGTGCTACATGGATGTTATTTGTATCCTTATAATTGTGTTGGGGAACAGTAGTCCTATATCAGGCAAGGCTCCATCTAGTCAAGAATCTTGTGTTTTATGATGACTAGGAGTGGATGCTTTGAATTAGCATATAAAATATAGCCAAATACAGATAAATATTTTCCTCCCTGTATATTTCCCTTGTTTTCAGGAAATTTCTGCCTGAAAGATTTCCTATAATTTTTGTTCACAAGAGTTTCATGGATTTTTCTTTCAAGAATTTGCATAATTATTTTTTGAAACTATCTAAGCACTGGTATCAAGAAAATACTGTGATAAAATGTTCCACAGTATAATTGAGTTATGCTGAAAGAACAATATTTCTTTTAATGGCTACCTGATAATTTTATACAAATCATCTCCATCGCCTTGATTTCTGTTGGGGAAACAGTGGCTAAATTATTTCTGAAATAAACTTTCCATGGCATTAATTTCTTTCCTCTAGTCATGTCGTATTTCTAGCAATTTCTTCCCAGACTGACAATAAGACTCTCAACGCTCAGTTTAACATTCTCTACTGTTAAAATATGGGCTCCTCTATCTCTGGTCATCGTCTTCACCTTTCGCTTTATCATTTTCAATCTACTATTTTGGTTTTTTGAGATGTGAGAATCACAAGTATCCCTGAGATGTGGGATGACCACAAAATTGCATGTTCTTTTTAAAATAACAGCAAGATTCTATTAGGAAAGTATCTTTGTGCCAGTACGGAAAGGTTTTTCAGGAACATATTAGTATATGTTGCTATGCAAACACTGTTAAAGACTAAATAAAAATTTAAAGTATTTAGACCTGTAGTATCAGTTACCCATACATTTTTACAAAAACTGTAAGAATGCAAACCCCAATTGAATCTCTAGAGCTACCAATGTTTCCTAATGTAAATCTCACACAAAATATTCTAAATTGTTTTCTCTGCTGCTAGTAGTCCCCATTATGTCTCCATCCTTCCAAAATGAATAAGCATTTGCTTCCAGCTATGACTTATACACTACTGTAGATACTAAAAGATTCTGTTGAATTCTTCCTCCTCAGGAATGACTGCATCAAATCTACTTTGGGAATCACATGTTATTAAACAGAGGCAAGACTATATGTGCCTGGGAAAAGAGAGAAAAAAACAACCCCCCTGTGTTTATTCAAGCTCTGGAAAAAAGTTGAGTTTTAGCTGAAAACATCTCTTACTATCAATTTGTCCAGATTCATTTCCCAAAACTAAATTTCAGTTTCTAGTTTTGTTTTATATTAAATTGCACCAACTTTTTACTTAGAAGACTCTCCCTCTGAGTTTCATGTCTGCTTCTCTTCTGGTAAAAGATTCTGTAGGAAGAGTTCTATTTATCTAAAATAGTTCCATATATATCCTCTTTCTTTTGCCAATTTTGGAACTTTTTTTTTTCTCTTAATGTTTTGTTCTCTGCTTCTGCTTATCTCCACTACTTATATTTTTAGAAAATTCAACTATGTCACTGTGAAGTCTCTCCTTCTTAAATGAGAAAAAAAAGCTGAACTTCTTTAATCTTGCTTCATAACTAGTATTAATTTAGCTTATTTCACTGGCATCCCTCTAAAGCAATTATAGTCTCTCTCTTTCTTCTTAAGTGCAGATGCAAATTAGGATAAAGGCAATGGGCATTTTTTCCCCCCACTTTTTATTCCTCGCAATTTGTATTAACTAAATATCCTTACTTTTCTCCCTCCATGACTCAGAATGAAACATATACTGTATCTTAAATTAGAAAAATGTAATCTCTAACAACCTAAGTACAGTACTTAAATGTCCTTAATCCCTTCTTTTACATTCCCTATAGCAGTTATTCCCTTAACAGAGTTTCATCTGACAACTTGGGTATCTGGCTGTTAAATATTCTTTCCAGAAGCACTCATGCTTTTATAGTCAAATTCTTATAGCCAAAATTTCCAGTGATAACCTGCATGATCTTGGATTTTATTTAGATTATAGTAATTTCTTCTCTGCTTTCTTTTTTTTTTTTTAATTTTTCATTCATAACAAAACTAAGAAGTGCCCTATAAAATTTTTCACCATTAGCACTGTATTGAGCAAGCATGCATAACGTCTGTAAAATACTATTTATGATCATTCCATGTTTTATTGATAAAAATTGAATTGCATTCTTTTGTTAAATAAAAGGCTTTCAATTAATACTTTTTTTTCACAAAAAAAAAGGAAAAAGAAACTGGGGAAAATCTTAAAATAGTCTTCCATTGGAATTAAATAATTTCTTTGATCAGAGACTTAGATATGTTTGGGTTTTTTCTTTTCTTTGGATAGTTGCTTAACATTTATGCTTTACTATTTCTCTAGATCACAAATTCTAAAATTAAGAATCCCTGACAAGAAAAGTCAGAAAATGCTGACTTTTTTTCCTCTGAAAATAATTGTCAAATCAAATGAAAACTACCTATCTCACAGGAATACTTTTGATATTTTTTTCCCTAATTTTTAAAATATCTAGGAATATAACTTCAAAGTTCTCAATAACAGCTTTTTCCTGCAAGCAAAGCTTGAACAATATTCCTTATAAACTTACAGTAAGTAGTTAAATATCAAAGGACAAAAGAGAAGAGTCACAATTAAAAAAAACAAAAAACAAAAAGCAAAACAAAAAAAAAACAAAAAAAAACCAAAAAACAAAAAAAAACCCAAAAAACCCAAAACAAACAAACAAAAAACAAACAAACAAAAAAAAAAAAAAAAAAACAAAAACAAAAAAAAAAAAAAAAAAAAAACCAAAACCAAAAACAAAAGCCAAACAACACACTTTAAACAACATGACCAAGTAATTTGATCTGCATTAAATAGCTCATGGGAAATTATGAGAATTCAACGAGTCCTTTGATTTGTCAGAATGCGTTTTTTATCACCTCTATCCACTAGATATGAGTAGGTTAAGGTGTATAAACCTAGGGTATTTTACCTATCCGTATTCAGGACAAATTTTGGCAAGTAAACAACGTTAAAATCAGCCTTCCAAATTAAGGCTGAGTCAGGGAGGAACAGCCCCTTGAGTCTTGTGCTATTATTAAATTCGAGAATCAGCAGTAACTCTCTTGCAGGCACCATAGCCCAGGTGGATGTAGTGTGGTGTGGAGAGAATACGGACCTTGCTACAGTCATGTAGCCAGCCCCACCACTGCCCTGTAGTATTTAAGTCATTTGTGACAACCCCTTTAGACTTTTTCCTTCTATTACACTATTTTCTCCCCCTTCAGCCTTGAAGAATTCTTCATGTTTCTTGTGTTCATCTTATTATGAACTGGGTCAGCTCGGCTGCTATTCACAGAGCTAAGTGTGTAACACAACACCTATTTCATTAACACACATTATTATTATTGTCACATTTTTGGTTTTGTTGAAAAATATCTTCAACAAAAACAGCCAGCAGATATTAAATAACAAATCTCCTTGATTTCAATGGCACATTCTTTTTTAAATGTTTAAGTCTTCAAATGGTAATTAATAGGAAAGATTTTATTTATTTTTTTTTTAAATTTGTAGTAAACAGACCCTCATTACCATTTCAGTATTCTAGTTGCTTTTGTTGTTTTTGTGGGGGGTTTTTTGTGTTTTGATGTTTTGATTTTTTGTAGGTATTTTTGGTTGGCTGGTTGGTTTTGTTTTGTTTTGTTTTGTTTTGTTTTTTGTTTGTTTGGGGGTTTTTGTTTGTTGGTTTGTTTTTTTTGTGTGGGGGGGTTTTATTTGTTTGTTTGTTTTTTTGGTTTTTTTGGTTAGGTTGTTTGGTTGGGGGTCTTTTAAAAAATTTAAAGAATTTGAAAAAGAAAAAGTTAAAAAACCCTGAAACTTTATGTTGAAAGATGCTGCCCAGAGAGGACTCTTTCAGCAACATTCCTTTAAAGCTTAACAACAGATTTCACAAACTATGCATGCTAAGCCTATATACATTTTTTTTTTCAATTAAAATGGTTCTATTTCTGCACAAGTTATAGATCAGTATCTAATGCATAAAGTTCTAGACAAACTGAATAAAGATGCAACTCTGTCTACAACAGCTTACAATGGTACAAAGATTTTTTTGTACTTTCTGTGACAAGTAAATTGGAACTAGATGGATTTTAAGGCCTTTTCTGACCCAAACCATACTATGATTCTATGATCATCCTGAGCTTTTTAAAGTCAACAGCCAAAGTCCCTGGTTCTGACTGCAATGAGACAAAGCCAGTGCTAAGGAGTTTGGGTTACTTGCTCTGTAAAGAGTATCAAGCAATTTATAAAGCTAGTAAGTATGGTAAATTTACATCAGTTCTTTTACAACCAGAAAAATATCAGATCACCTAATGCCCATTTTATTTCCAACTCTGTCGTTCGTTTCCTAAGAAGGACTAATGGTGTTGCATGGCATGTGGCCAAAGAGCATCTCAATCTGCAGTGTGCACATGGGACTGACCGACCCTTGGCCTGAAACTCTCCATGGGAACTACACTCCAAAAGAGACAGTTTCTGAAAAGTAAAAAAATATTTTTCATATTCACTGATCAGAAGTGTGTAGTATTTTACATTGTAATTCTCTCATCCAATAGACAGTTTAGCAGGAAGTTTAAACAGCATTGTGAAAAGGATAATTTCAGTGGCCCTAGTTCTATTTCTGGTGTCTAATTGAGCATATTTTTAACTTTCAATTTAACTTAATAGGATCTAATTAGTAAGATCTAATTAGCTACCTATTAACAACTTCTAATTCATTGTTTTTTCCTGAAGTCTTATTTTGTGTCAGTAGAATCTAAGTGGGAAAGCAAGTGTCCATGAAATACACGGGGCTATTTAAGTATCAAGGTACCACTCTGTATCAGTAAGGCCTTAAATAAGGTACTGTGATCACAGGCACATAAAAAACATAATAAAAATTCTGCCTTCAGGAAAAAAGTATTTCAGAAATACAGCTGCAGTTTTTTTCTGTTTCACTATGGTTCTGACCAAAGATGTACATATTGCTTGAGTTACCTCTCTCTCTTTTTCCATAAAACTCTGATTCTAAGTTACTGCTGCAGAAAAGGCTACTTTGTCCTGCTTTATTGTCTGTAACATGTCCTCAAGAGAGTATAGTTTTAAAAGTCTTTAGATAGTAAATACATTCTCCATACAGTTTGTTGGAGTTTTTTAACAAAGACTGTGGAGTGGCAAATAAAATTTAAGAAGTTAGTTCTGGATGAGACAACAAGCTTCTGACCCTCTTTATTATCACCACCTAACAACTATTTTTCACTTAGGATTTTTATGTTGGTTTGGTTTTCAGGCTTTTTTTTCTTCGTGGTGTCTTTCATTTCTTCTAATCTGTATATGAATGCAGCTAATGTGTATCTGTGTTTCACAAGCTTCTGCTTGTTCCTCTTAAGGTGCTCAGATTGATGCTGCAGCTCACTGCTTCCTGGTTAGTGGTCACCTGTCCATGTGTCTGTAACTGTGTACTCTCTACAGCAATGTGCTTGGTGCAGAGTACCTATGCATGTTCTGTTGGGAGCTAACGGCTATTCTCAGAAAATTACAGCAGTGGTGGAACTAAGGCCAACAAAATTTTAGGAAAACTGTAGTTTAGAGGCATTATTTCGTATTTCACATTGCTTCTTCAGCAGTGGAATACCAAGAATCTATCAAATTTTTAGTTTCTTAAATTCTAGTTTCTAAAAGTCCATTTATTTTGTGGATACTCTAAAATGAATAAAATTATTAAATAATATTGTATTCTGTGTGTGTTGTTTGGAAAAAAAGGTTCATTCCCTGAGGATCTTTCTAGCAGACATTGAGCAATGGGGGACAGGTTTACTTAAAAGTTGTCTGATGTATTCTAGGAAAAAAAATTCACAGGCATTAATTCCAGTATCCAGATTCTCAGGAACACTGGTGCATTTCAAGGTACATGCCTAGACTTTCAATCCCAGCTGTTGGGCTCTGTTGTAACTGAATTTCCCTTTTTAAGTGATTCAGTCTGACTCAGAGTGGTGTCCAGCAGCTTGGAAAGGCTGTTAATGTGATGTGACATTCTTGACATTAACTGCCTTGGTTAAGGCCAAGAAACAAATCATGTAGAGCTTAACAGATCAGAGATAGCACTTCGAATTTTACATAGAAATGAACTGAAAAAAGTGAAGATTCTGGCTAAATGAAAATGATGCTTCCTGGATGGGCACACATATTATGAAGAGTTTTGTTGTTCTTACAGTGTGTGCAGTAAATTGAGCACCATGCAGTCATGCAGTTCATCACTCCCTATGACTTGGAGGCATCCTTTGAAAGCTACATTTGACAGAAAAGATAATAAATGCCAGGATATATGGTGATTTAATGAAGCCTTTGGGCAGTAATAACAATGGATTTCTTTGTGAGGTTTAATTCCATGGGCATGTCCAAATTTACTCTTTCCCTTTGCTTTATGTAAAATTTTATTTAGCTACTCTGTTGACCCTGAGGTTTTAAGCCTCATCATTCTTTGCTGGGTGACTGACAAGGGAGATGCAGACATGGGCATTTGGCATAATTCAATTTGGCAGCCTGCCTCTCACTATCAGTCAACAGACACTGAATGAAAAAGTGAAGAGGAAACATGTTCTGGATGTTCACAGGCCATGACTGTTCAAAAGAAGAAGAGGAAGACAGAACCATCTCACTAGGGTTCAAGCCTCCCTGTTCCTTGCCATGGAATCACTGTGGCTCAGCATTCTCATTTAAGCTCAAGGCACACACTGCTCCCTCCAGCCCCAGAGGTAAAATGTGAAAACAAAGAAACTGAAAGTCTTCCCACTTTATCCTGCCATGCTGCATTGCAAGAATGCACTTAGGACATAAAACTTCTGACAGGTAGAAGTAATGAATCTGGCTGGTAAACTAGAAAGCTGGAAAATGTTCTAATATCTCTAACTGTTCTTTATTCTTACACTAATAGATAATAATACAGACAAGATGCCGCAACCTGCTGGTTTCATTCATCATCTGTACCACTATTCTAACAGAGTTAAAATGGACTGGACTGTAGTACCATGGCTTGACCCTACTTTGTTTCAACTTCTGGATGTCAAATAAGCATAGATAATAATCTCAGCAGAGATATAAGTGCTAGAAGAGCACTCAAGAAATGAAACTGGAGGGCTTCAATTCTACAGATTTGGGCTGGGGGCAAATTGTGGGTGTCCAGAAACCATAATGTAACTTGTGAAGGATTACTGGTGCTGGTTGAAAACAAGCAAGCCCAAAGCAGTGTGTGGCTTTGGATTATGTCGAGCTGTGAATCTCCTGTTGTGACACTGATCCAAAGGGAACAGAGGCACAACTGCTATTGTGGTCTGAACATGCACAGTGTTGGCAGATGTGCACTTACCAAATGCCCAGGGTCCTTCACAAACCTCAGGGATTCATAAAGGGTAAACAAGAAAAACTCTGGAAGCCAAATCAAGCATACTGGAAATGTGATTCCTCTTAAAGCATTTGGCCAGAAACTCTTTCTGCACTGTGATGACTTCATTTATTCACGGACAGCTTCAGTCTAATTGTTTTGTCATATCATAAGGTTTCCTGACTTCACTGCTACCAGCAGAAGTGACAGAAGCGCTGGATCTCTCTATTTTGCTGTCTCATCAACTACATGCCTTTGTAACAGCAGTATCCTTCAAAACTACTAAGTCATATTTTGGCAAAAGCAATTAGGAATTTTGCAAACTATCACATGAGGATTTGATGATCACCTCTAGGTCCCACCATGCTAAGAATGAAATATTGGAAACAACAGTAAACATGACAGCATGGCTTTTCCTTGGCATAAGAAATTACACTTCTGTATCACATGCAGATGTTGAGATTGTTCTTTCATATATAATTTAAAATCATGCAGCTAATTTAAACCCAGGGCAAGGATACTTCATTCATGCTGAATAAAGTGATCCTTCTTTATAAGGAAACTATATTGTGTCTAGCTACTGAAAAGCGTACGTGTATGTGAAAAATGTTTATAGAAAAAAATAAAATAGGACAAACTGGAGCAGTAGATTCATTTATCTGTGCTCAGGTCAAGGTGTGAACAGGAAAGAAAAAAATTATAAATATATTATTAATATTAGTAATATCCACATTTTTATTATATTCACATATGTTTGCAACAACAAATCATTAACTTTATATGCAATATATTGAATTTAACGCCTTAAGGAGAAAAACTTTTCCTAGGAAAATTTTTTCTCTAAAGAGGAGAAAAGCAGAAATAAAAGGGTTATTGCA
>VXAU01003927.1:101635-172117 GCA_013399695.1 Formicarius rufipectus | reverse complement strand
TTGTTTTGGAAATGACTGGCAAAAATTATGAAAATGCCTATAGGTAAGTGCTTTAATTTTATTTTTTGGTTGGTTATGGTTTTTTTTTTCCTAGATAGTTTCTGCATGAATTTATTTAAACAGTCCATGAAAATCTGGCTATTCTGTAAATAGGAAGTTTATATTCCCTTCACATAACATTCTCCTATGTATGCATATTTATTTTATATATATATATATCTCACTGAATTAATCTGCACTGGTATGTAGTTATTGACATCTCTCTAAAACTGGAATCAGGTCTCTCTAACATCATGATGGAGTTAAGTCTCTACACATGTAATAGCTCTCACTGAAGGGATCAAAGAACTCCAGCTCATGTAAGACATTTTATGTAGTTTCTTCACCAGTGAGCACTAACAGGCAAGTGAAATTTGGTGCCAGCACTCAAACCTATGATCATTCAAATCTTCAGTCCTAAAACAGTCTTCCAAAACAATTACATTAATTAAGGGTTCACAAAGGAACACAGAAAATTCTATTTCTTTTCTTCTTCTCATGGTCAGCACAGACTGTTTTGCAAGACATTATGCACAACATACAACCCTGTTTATGCAGTTCCTCAATATTGCACTTTTTCAAGTTAAAGTGGGGGGATTCTCCACCTCTACAGGTTTGTCTACTGGGATTATAAACAATTCTTTGAAATTTCCCATTGCTATTCCCCTAGACTTGACCAGAGTGCATCCTTCAGAGAAACACGATGATCTCACAGTTCCTGGACCCATGTGATGTGAGAATTGTTAGCCATGCCTTGGTACAGCTTACTTTATTCAATAAGGGTCTACAGGAGGCCTTGCTGACAGCCTTAGGTTAAATTCCTTCCCAGGCTAGAGAGCTATGAAATGATGTCATTTTGCTGCTCTCACATTGCAGAGTTTTCTTTCTCAAATGGGCTGCCTTGCTAACATGTGTTAGACTGGTTTTGTCTTTATAAAAGACTGTGTTTGGGAAGATGTCCAGTGGTTTTTGCAAACACCCTCAAAGGAAAACTGTACGTGACATATACCATGGAGACTACTTCTTGCTGTGCCTCTTTGCTTTTGTGATATCTTCAGTTAGATAAACACACAATAAAAGGAGCTTTAGAAAGCTGGTTATGAAAGTTGACTTCCTGTATATTCTCAGTGCAGCTAAGAATTATTTTGTGAGTTGTCTATGCACAGTTGATAATATAGTATATGTGACTAATACTGTTAAAAACCGGGAGGAGGCACTGAGTTTAAAAACAAACTGTGAAAGCATTTTATTTTCACATTTTATATAACTGGTTTAATATTTGATATTTTCCCTGTTATCTCCAGAATAGATGGTATAAGCATGGAGGAGAATGATGAAGTAGACACAACTTATTTATTACAAATTTTTGGACAAATCTTTCTTAGAAAAGATAATATACTTAATTTCACATACTTAAAAGAAAGTGGTACAATATTTTCAGAGAATAGCATTATTAAGGATAAACCATATGCACAAATTTAATTTTCAAGGGAATCTTGCATATTTCAATTCTCATATATATTTCTATATTATACAGTAATATATATGTACACTCTTGAATATGTGGATCTTCAAATTGCTGAAAAATCATATCCATGGCCTTTTGGGGAGTTTTAAACAGCCTGGTTTTTCCACAAAATCTATCCATTTCAAACACAAGGAAGTTAACAAATGTTAGATAAATTTGAAAGAGAACCAATTGTGTCACTGCATGTAGTCTCACAATGAGAATAACACGTTCTTAGGCTTTGGCCTCTCACAGGTCTGTTAGGATAGTCCTGTGCAATAAGACCCTGGAGGGAAGAGAGACCCAAGAAAGCTGTAAAATACCCGAGGATCACCTCCTTCATGTTCGAGAGTAGTCCATGTCAATGAATATGCAATTAGGCAAAAATGTCAGAAGGACTTTACAGGTGAACAAATTGCTTGTAACCAAAACTCAGAGACAAGAAGAAACCATACAGAGGGAGGAAGCAAGGATGGGGAATGGGAAAGAAATACAGAAACATTGTCTGAGCATCCAGGGTTGAAGTTAGGAAAGTTAAAGTTCACAGGGAATTAAATATGTCAAGAGATGTCAAAGCCTATAAGAAGACCTTCTATATGTACATAGGTGAAAAAAGGATATTGAGGATTGTGGGCTAATTGTTTAACAAGATGGAGTAACTTGTTACATGGGATGTAGAGAGAGCTGATGTATTGAATGTCAGACATCTGTCAGGGATCCCAAGTCCCAGATATCATAGCAAAGCCTGTAGCAATGAAGATTCAGCCTTGGTGAAAGAGGATCATGTCAGGGAATACTTCAGCAAATGGGACATACACAGGTCCATGGGCTGTGATGGGTTGCACTTACTTGTTCTAATGAAGCTGGTATACATCATTGCAAGGCCACTATTGATAATCTTTGATCAATTATAGCAACTTGAAGTAGTGACTGAAGACTGGAGGAAAGCAATTGTCACTCCTATCTTCAAGAATGACAGGAAAGAGGACCCAGGGAGCTACAGGCCAGTCAGCCTCACCTCAATCCCTGGGAACCATTGTTCTATGAAAATGAGATTAGTGGGATAGATAATGTTGGTTTGCATCTGTCCTTGGCTGCAAGGAGTCATGATATATCATTATTAGCACTAGAAAGGAGGAATTTATTTGAAATATGATGATTGGCAATCTCCCTTGGCTGTAGTAATTTTGAAGAACTGGAGTTAAAAGTTTTGAGGGTGGTGAGGATGGACCATGCTGTAGTCCAGATCCTCAACTTCAGATGAGCAATCCTGAACTTCTTCAGGAACTGGTCAGTGAGATTCTGTGAAGGTAAGCTCTGAAGGGCAAAGTAAATCTAGGAAGTCTTTGAAAACATCGTCCTGCTAGCACAAAAATAGTCTATCCCAATATTCAGGAAAACAAGACATATCAAGAGATCAGCTTGACTATGCACAAAATTCATGCCAGAGCTCCAACAAAATGAGGCAACAAGCAGAGAAGCAAGCAAGGACTAGTTGTAAATATGGAATAAAATTGTAATTCCTGGACATGTAGGAACAGTGTTTGTGAGGCCAAAGCTGAGATGCAGTTAAGGTTTTCAAGAACATCACAGGCAACAAAAAAAAGATCACTACTGATACAATATTGATTACAGTGCCAGTAAAAAACTGAAAAAAAAAATTGTTGTCCATTACCAGGACAGGGAATCCAGTGGCAGCAGATAAGAATTGAGGTTTTCTTTCTCTGCCTTAGCCTTTACCCATGAGGTCTCCCAGGCTTCTCTGTTTGGAGGACCAAGGAGTGAGGATGGAGTCTATCAGCAGTGGATGAGGAGGGATTTGGAATTTTCTAATCTTGTTTAGCTGCAGTTTTTTCTTAAAAAAGCATTTCTCATCTGATTAGAAAGTGAGTTCTTTAAAGGGCATTCCATTCAGCTCCATGCATCAGGCATCTGCCTGGGGTACTAGCCATCCAGAATTAAACTCTGAGTTCTTTTCTTTACCCAGAGAAGAGAGAATAACTGCAGTTCAAAAGACAAGGAATGAACACTGCAAGTTCACTGTCTGCTTTCATGGTAAAATTCCTCTGTGCTAGCAGGAACTGGGTACTCTTAAGTGGAATGAGGGATGGACAGTAGGACGAATTACCCTCTCTCCTGATATCTATCAAGAGGGACACATTTTCTTGCTGTCTGTTTTTGGTGTGAAATGTGCTCTCAGTGCACACTGAGATCTGTGCTGAGAATGAAATCTGATGGCCCTCACACTGAACAAAATCTTCCATTCAAAAGTGTGTGGGCTGAGCAGCTTTTGGTAGGTTCTCACAGCTGTGTGCTAGTGCTCAGCGTAACCCACTGCCTAACAGAACTCAGACACAACCTTTAGTACATCTCAAGCTTAAGTGCATATTTTGTGCCATGTTTCTTTTGTTCTTTTTTTTTTTAAGCAAGAAAGTGTAAATCCAGTGTATTACCTTAAAATGAGCAAAACCAGGAAAAAAAAAACAAACCAAAACACCAAAAAACAAAACAAAACAAAACAAAAACCCAAACAGAAAAAGGCTTCAAAAACAAAAGGAATTATTTTTTGAAGACTGAAAAATGGTTTATAAGAACTGCATAGAGTTTCTCTTTGTAAATGTCGTAATAAGGTTCATTGATTAAAAGAAATTGGTTCTATTGCTCATAATAGCATCTCATTGATTGGAAAGCATTGCCTGTAATGGTTTCCTCCAAAGTAGCATCTGTTATGTATTAACCTTTCAACCTTCAGAATCATGGGATATGAATTTCTGGCTCAAACTACTGGTCAGATGACCCATCCATGACATTTAATAAATTGCAACTCTGTGCATAGATTCAGGACTTCATAAAAACAAGGGGAAACACATTATAAAACAGGTACAGTTTTCATGATGCATGGTACAACTGAGTTATGTTAAAAAAAAACCAAAACAAAACAAAGGGAAAAAAACACCAAAAACCCACCAAACAACCAAACAACAACAACAACAACAAAACAAACAAAAAAACCCAACCCACACACCTAAACTCAGAGTGTAAATTCTATTTTATTAAAAGTACCAAACAAATTTTAAGATAATCATCCAGGTTTTAAAGGTAAATAGCAATGTAATGATGGAATATTGAATGAAAGAAAATCTGTCATGTCTAGTTTGTTAAGAAAAATCATACAAGGATGAGACAGCTTTGATTTTCATCTTTGAACTAGTTGAAATGATGCAGTTACCTATCAAATTTACATTAGCCATAGCATGTGTACATAACCATAAGAATACATTCATTATATGATCTCCTCTACTGTAGCATTCTTTTCATAATATTTTAGGAAAAGAAAATCTTTTAAAAAGCTGCAGTGTATTAAAATAATCTGAGTTTATGAGAGAAAATTTTTTATCATAAAAACATGATAAGGATATTTTTATTAAAGATATTTGTTTTCAGTTAATCTCTAAAATACATTTTATACATTTGCTTTTCATTCTGTATATAAGCTACTTGCACATCTTAGATTGGGATCTAAATTATCATTACTAGAAATGAAATATTGTGTGAGGAGGAAGATTTTATTATTAAAAGTCAATTTGTTTTCTTATCTAATGACACATGGTTCAAAACGATTCACTGACTGCCCTGCTGTACAGTTGTGGTATAAATAATAATTTAATTTTTCAAGATATTTGTATTTGTGACTCTACCCTATACTATCTGAGGCAAAACTATGTAGTAAACTATTGGATAAAACAGTTTATTAAAAACTAGTCTTAGGAGATTTGCCAGAGGTTCCAGTTCAGGAGTTAAATTTAATAAAGGCAAATTGTATACAGACAGATAGGTTTTAAGCACTTCACAGAGCCGAAGTGTCTGAGTAACATAAGAAGAAAAAGCAACATTTTGCTGCTAATGTGCCTTGGTGACAATTTAGTGGCTAATATTGAAGAGTGTGGACAAGAAGTAAAAGCAAAATAAAAAAATAAAATACCAAATACCAGTAGTACACAGGAAATTTGAGACTATAAGAAAATAAAGGATGCTAAACAAGGAGGTAGGAAGCATAAAAGTAGTAAAGAACTAGTATGTCCTCAAGGAGGGTCAGTCAGTGCAACTTCTTGTCAAGTAGATTATCTGTGTGCAACATAACACAGAAGCAGATAATATCCAGCAGCATATCCAAGGCTCTAGATGGAAGCAGCAGGGTGCTGAGCTCTTTTAAAATCCTAAAGTATCAGGTCCAGATAGGCAATAATATTTTATTCCTAAAGTGAGATTTAGGCTGCTAAACCTAGTAGTATCAACCTGACCCCAGTGCTCAACTATAACTGAATAATAGCCATCCAAACTCATTAGAGCCCACCTTACACATGAACATCTTGCCACGTTTTGGGGCCTGCCCCAGCTCGTGTTACAGGCGTGGCTGCAGTGCCGCGTTTGTGTCATTCGGTGGCAGAGAGGACAAGGCGAGGTCTTCCCCTGGTGCTCTGACCCACGTGGGCTCCCAGGATTTCTCAACAGCCTGACATTATTGCTTTTCTGTTTGTATGTTACACTTGAGAGGTGGCGAGCATTGGCCGAGTGGCGTAGGGCCCCGCCTGTGGAGCCGGTTCCTCCTCTGAGGATGCTGGTTCGAATCCTGGAGGAACTCGCTGTCGCCATCCGAGCGTGCTCGGCCGTGGCAAGATGAGCCTCAGGAGTAAAGGGAGTGGGGCCACTTCTGCGCACCCTGTGCCTCACTTAAAAAATCTATTGCGCAGGCTTATCCCAAGATCTTTGTTCGTGAAGTCCAGCCAACAACAACAACACATGAACATTTTTAAGTGCTCAGGGTCTTTCTCTGTATGCAAAATTATCTCTTAAACAATCTGAAAAATGTGATTATTGCATTAGCATAGTAAGGATACAGAACTTAGACATTTCTCTTATAAAGTCCTCTAAGGATTCAGTCCAATAGTTGAACTCAGAACCACAAATTTGAAGATTAAAGTCCCTCAACAAAAGCAATTTGCAGTGGCTATATATCTTTTAATAGATAGTAAAGGAGGAACAGACTTGGGGAAAATGATGTTACTTCCCATATTTTATCACAGTGCAGTGAGGAGCAACTCATGCTATATCACCTTTTTTTGAGGTTTGAGTCCACTGTCTCAGCTGTGAGAATATTACTAGAGCTACCTACTGTCAGCATAATGTGGATATAGGTCTAGCATGCATATGAGTCTATTATTCCTGTCATAACAGACTTTGTTCCACTATGCAGGATGTATTTCAAGATATCCTAAGCCATAAGAGCACCAGAGATGCTTGTTTCTCTGTATGCTACATCTTCATGGGTAGTTGGCTTGCTCAACAATAATGTAGTCATATTTCATAATGACAGTTTCACTCAAAATGAAGAAAGAATTTTCAGAAGACAAAACAGATTTGAAGCTTCCTCTTTTCCCTTATAACCTGTTGACTACAGAAATGTATTTTCCCTAATGCTTTGTTCTGGAGGTTGTATGTGACGATGGCAGGTATAACAAGGTGGGAGAGGTGATTTTAGTCTTGCTAATATAATGATCCAGATTCTATACGTAATCACTGATGAAAAGAGAGTGTACTGGAAGTCTGAAATAAATAATCTAATCCACCCAATTTACATGGTTTTAGTCATTGCATAGGGAAATTACATACTTCCACAGAGGAACTCTTAGGAAATAATTAGTTTCACTTCCCTTACCACCATTGTATATGTGCTGCAATATGGAATCTAGAAAAGCTTTTCTGATATTTCTAGTACCACAACCAGTAATAAACCCCAGAATTTTTTCATTTTCTGTTATATTTCAGTAGATATATTTATGGATATAAACTATAGTCATAATCCTGCCTGCCCAGTTACTCTCTTTCAAGACAAGACATGACAAGCACATTCATTGTGGGCTAGTGGTGGATATTTTCTCATGTACAAGAGAGTTTCAGTTTCTTTCAGAAGGAACAGAGTTCCCACTTCTTAAGTGAATGTTATAAAGTCTGTATGATAAGACAAAAGTTCAGTACTGCCTTTGGTGAAGTGCTGTAACTCTTCAGCTTTCCAGATGCCAACATTTAAAATGGAGGTTCTCAGAGAAATTGGAGAAGAGAGAAATCTGATGAAGGTTCATCTGAAAACAAAGGATTTCAGGGCTCATATAGTCCAAGAAGCTCTTTTAACAGCACTGGTCTGATGACTGACTTATGAAATCTTTAAAAGCTTGATGGACAGGGATTTCTCCACAGCTCTGGATAAAGTACTATAGTATGAAACCACCTTCCCAGGGAGTCAGACATACTCAGCAAGAACCTCCCGAGCATCAGCATGTGATCACTGCCACTCATTTTGCCATTGTCACTACTGAGAAGAAACTAGAACTATCAACTTTCTAATTCAATTTCAAGTTTCCACAGGGGGCAATTAGAATAATAATTTCTATTAGTAGACCTAAGTCACCCAGCCTTTCCTCATAGGCTGTGTGCCCTAAGACCTAAGCACCAGTGTTACTGAATTCACAGGTATTTACAATGGTTTAGGAGTCCTAAAAAGGAGGTAGATTCAATCATTTAAATGCTACTTTTGTGGGGGCAATGAAAATTGGATAAATCTTACATATTATTTAATATGGCACCTAAATCCTTTGATAAAGTGCACAAAATTAAAATTATAATGGAAGTCATCCTCCACTCACCATTTATAAGGCCGACAAAATAATACTCAAGAAAATTTTACTGGTCTGCCAGGTACATCTAGTTCCTCACAATATCCTTTTCCTTGAAAAGACAAGATCATATTCTAGGAATACAGTAAACAATTGCCTAGAAAATTGTCCGCAGATAGTCCTTAAGGAATTGGAGATTTAGGGTTTATGAGAGCTGGTCCCTGGTTTATTAGAGCTCTTGTAATAGCAGTCAGCTTCATAATACTTCTCTATATCAGTTATCAGGATGGAAAGTCTTTACTTCAGCATACATTCAGAATATCCTGTTTTCTGCTTTAAGCTGATTGCTCTCAGTCACTTAAATAGTTTTCCTTATCACTTGCATTATTAAAATCCAAGAAAGATCTCTAGGGAACTGTCATCCAGATTGACTTCCCATTATAGAATTAGGACTGAGAAACTGTTGTTTAAATGTTACAAGCACTTTGTAACCCATAAGACAAATCTGTAACAAACCTTAAGTTTCTTGGGTTCATTTAGTACTAAAATGACTTAAACAAAATATCCAAGCCTGGGATGATCAAGTGCTGGTTCTAGAGCACTGCCAAGCAAGATACCTCCAATTTCTGAATGGCCAGCACAGAAAAGTGAAGGGGAAAAATAATTCCAGGACACTGTACAGGCATCCATAAAACAAGTCTTGGACTGAGTGTATTTGCACCATGTGGTTCAGGAAGTTCAGGAAATTTATGAAGGCTCAGAGACTCCCACGGAATTATGACAAATTTGCAAGTTGCTTTGGGGAGGAACTTCTGTACTGTGGTTTTGCTATTAGAAATGTAATCTCTAGACTCCAAGTTAGGAAATAATATTTAAGTCAAGTATTTACACAGCATAGTTTTCTTCTTTAGGGTTGGTTCCAAATTTTCAGTCACAAGTGTCTTGTTGTGAAAGGTGAGAGCTATGTGAACAAATCAGGTTGTTCTGATCTACACCTTTACTGCACGAGCTTCAGGGAGAAAAATAGAAGCATTTAAAATGTATTTTCCTTCTGTCAGTGAAAAAAAAAAATCACTTGCTAAATATAAAACTTGAGCATTGTTTAATTGCAGGTCATCATTAAAAGGAAAAGTTGAAATTGTAAACTTCAACTGTTGGATTATATAGTACATCCTAAAGTAAGTGATTCACGTGAATAAATTATTTCTCTATATTTTCCTTTTTTTTTTTTTTCCCAGGTTGGGTATGTAATATATCAGCTTTCACCTTCTAGATCCTTTAATACTTTCTGCTAGATTAAAAATTAATCTATTATCCAAAATACTTTTCTCATGTAGAATAGGATCAAGACAGCTCTAAATCTCTTAAATTAAACAGATGCAGAGTTTCTTTATTTTA
The DNA here is from genome assembly GCA_013399695.1 of Formicarius rufipectus. NCBI lineage: Eukaryota > Metazoa > Chordata > Aves > Passeriformes > Formicariidae > Formicarius > Formicarius rufipectus. The sequence continues at coordinate 162,502 of VXAU01003927.1, read as the reverse complement.
TAACATACTTTCTAGACCTTGAGCATTGTTTTAGGTCATCTCCTTACTGCATTTCAATTTGTTAACATAATTTTGAAGCATGGATCCCAGAACACACTACTGTATTATACTAACAATTTCATGACTGCACCATAATGGGCTATTGAGAGGTATTGAGGTAATATCACTATGGGTATTAGAGACACATTTAAATTATATTAGATATTTAAATTCATGCTGAGAACTAGATCCCAGGTTAGGCTGTGTCCAGGTTGAAATAGTTAGGACATTTACTAAAGACTTGAATTTGATGCTGTTGCTTTACAATACAAACTATAAATAATATCTTAAAATCCCCTTAGAATCATTAACAACTGACAGATTTCAGGGACTTTTAATGTTTTACTGAGAGAGTTTACTAAAGAAAGAAAACTTTTGACAGAGGGTCATAAATAATCTGGCCCTTGTTTATCAGTATGGGATGATAACAATGAATGATGGAAACAAACATTCTGCAGAAACTTACATCTGGGAGGAAATGTAAATATATTTGTTTGCATGTCTGTCTATGTCACTGGCAAAAAGGTTCAGTTACCAAATGTGTATTTGCATATGAAAAGGAAAGATATTCAAAGGGCTTTTTTTTTTTTAACTTTTAAGAAAAACTTACATACATTTTTATCTCACATGAAGTACTAAATCCATTCATTTGTCTGAATACTCCAATATATAATTGTTGGTTTTGTTGTTGTTTTGGTTTGGTTTCGGGTTTTTTTGTTTGATTGGTTTGGGTTTTTTTGTGATTTTCTTTTCCCCCACAACTGTGGCCAGTATTTTTAACATCTATAGATTTTCTCAAATTAATAACTGCTTTATACTACTTGCAAATTTCATCCATGGATTCAGGCAACTAACCTACTCATCGTCCCTCATAGTTAATCTTTTTATTTGATTTTTGCAGTTTAGGGGAAAAAAAGTTTGTACAAAATAGAAAATGAGACATAATGTAAATAATATCTCTGACAATATCTGGGACACAGCTGGGGTAGATAATTAGTTATACATGTTTGTATCAGCTAACAATGACTAAACAAACTCAAAACTTGGAAAGTTTCTTCTGTACTCTTTTGAGCGCTAGAACTTACAGTGTCCTACAAGTTTATGAGGGGGATTTACTCTGCTCTTTCTTAATTATTAACATTACATTAACCATTAATGCAGAAAGCAGGCTTCAGAAATGTGAAGAGAATAAAACCTTTGATTTTCATGCTGAAACAATTTTGTTGCATTTAACCCAGCGTGCCCTTTCCTCTTTAAATGAGTGTGGGGAGTGGGTGGCAAGTGGGCACCACTGGCACATTTTGTCTCTCTTCTTGTCTGGAAAGGACACAATTCTTTCTTCTGGATGCCTTAATTTTATAAAAAAGATAATATTTAATATTCTTTGGAATCATAACATTAATTTATTTCTCTATAAGTAATTCTATCCTGACATTTGGAACATGAGTGCAACCAGTTTTCCTCGTGGTCTTATTTTGAAGATTACTCCAGATATCAAGACATAATGGCCTAGAAATCAGACCTGGATTTAATAAAACAGCATCACATTATATGGAGAAAGTCAAACTGAAACCATGTTACGTGTTCCTCCACCCCTATTACATTTCCTCTTTATAGCATGAACAGCTGCTTCCGAGGAAGTCAGTGAGAACATTTTCAATGAATGAATGTATGAGGGAATGAATAAATGAATGCATGAATTTCACCTGCAAGAATATCAAATTCAGGTATTGTTTCTGCTGTTGTTAATTGTAAAATTCTTATTAAGTTCAAAACTTCTTTTACCTTTCTCTGCAAAGGTATCTTAAGCTAGCCCTAGATTTTATAACATACATATGATACAAAAATATGATAATTATTAGATATGATAACTATTAGAAATGACACCATCAATTATTTAACTTTGGTTCATATTTCCCTGTATTCTGACACCACATACTAATTTGAACAGGCTAGGATATGCTGAATTAAGGTGACAAGCAGAAGAGGACTTTGGGACCTCCAGAACAGTCAAATAGGAAGAAATTGCTTTATTCTAATTTCATTTTAAGAAAACCACATTATTATTTGGCCCTGAAGTATTGTGGACATAAACTGATAAAATTATCCAGAAATGCTTTAAAGACGTCTGAATATTCCCAGTTTGAACAGCAATATGCTAAGGAATACATTTACATTTTTAGTAGCTTAGTTCTACTTTATATATGCCCTAAGGGGCAATGTTGTTCAATATACTTTGTTGAAGAAAAATATGGCTGTTTAGTGTATTTATTTAACAAGCTAATGTTCATTTGCTTATCTGACACTTAAAGACACTAATGCTGCACTGAGCTTTGTGTCACTTGTATATTATTACCTACCGGGAAAGAAATTCTACCACTTGTTTGAAACCCTGTGCTAGAGTAGTAAAATATTTGATCTTGTGCTGAAACTGGAGCCTCTCCATGTCTATAATGCAGCAAATGCTTTTCACATGCCATCAAAGCCTCCTTCACACTCAGTGGAATAACATGCACCTTGCATGAATAGTGCTCATAGAGTAATCACAAAGACTAGTCACAGAGTAATCACACGAAGCATTCACAGTAAATCCCAATTTACAGCATGTGAATGTGTATTCAGGGGCCTTCACAGTGTACACAACTTCCCAAATAGGCACCCTGAGTCAGCATAGTAAGACTGACCTGTGTCTACTGAACAGCACTGGGTATCTTCATATTAATTTCCAGGCCCTCTTCCTTCTGCAGATGAGCAGGAGTCAAAATGGATGATAAAGTCAAACCTTTCTAGGAAATTATTGTTACTATTGATAAGCAGTGTCCAGAAGAATTCAACGAAGGCCGGACTATGCTCACCCTTTAAAAGCAAGTAAGCAGAGATAGTCGCTACCCAGAAGGATGCCTAATCACATTATAATATATAGCATGTGAGCAAACAGACACAGTTAGGCATTGTTGCTTACCTTAGTAAAATGAGAACATTTTTGTGGTAGAATAACATTAGTTATGGAAGCAATTTACCTTCACAACTCTTATTCTGCAGAAGTCTGCATACACACAGGAAAGAATAAGTTCCTTAAGTTTATAAAATCTTTACTACCCTATAATATAATATTTCTATTGTTACAGTTTTCTAGACTTGTTCATGTTTACCAGAGGTATGAATATACTTGAGAATGCACCTACAGAAGTCTTTAAGTAACAGTGAAGGCATGTAGTTTATTTTAATATGCTTTGGGCTGTATGTGGCACGCCTTTAAAATTACTTAGTGCGTTCCACCACAACGAAAAATCTTAGCTGATACATGTTTTCAGCATTTCTCACTTACTGTATGCATGCATGCTGAAGGCTTACAAAATATTAGGAATGGCTATTATCAGTCAAATCATGTCCAAAATATTTGAAAAATAGTTCATTACACAAAAGAGAAGCACATTTCTCATAGGCATCTCTTCTGGCTATGGTTTGGATGGAGTTAAATTAGTAACAGTAGATGGCTGTGTTTTGGATTTGTGCTGGAAACAGTGTTGATGACACAGGTATGTTTTTGTTATTGCTGAGCAGACCTTACACAGAGCCAAGGCCTTGTCTGCTTCTCACAGCACCCCACCTGCAAGGAGGCTAGGGGTGCACAAGAGGCTGGGAGGTGACACAGCTGGGACAGCTGACCCCTACTGACCAGAGGGATACCCCCCACCATACGGAATCATACCCAGTATATAAAGCTTGGGGAAGAGGAAGGAAGGGGGTGTCATTCAGAGTGATGCCGTTTGTCTTCCCAAGTCCCCACTGCACGTAATGGGGCCCTACTCTTCTGGGGGTGGCTGATCACCATGGGAACGTGGTGAATGCGTTCCTTGTCTTGCTTTCCTTGTGTGCACAGCTTTTGCCTTCCCTATTAAATTGCTGTTATCACAGCCCACAAGTTTTCTCACTTTTACTCTTCAGATCCTCTCCTGCAACCCCTGCGGTAGGGAGATGAGTGAGCAGCTGTGTAGGGCTTTGCTGCCAGCTGGGGTTAAATCACAACAGCCTCTTGAATACTTAAAAACTTATCCCAGCACAGTTACCTTACTCTCAAGTTTTTTTTATCTTTCCTATTGTTTTTGTGGAGAAACAACATTTCCCATAATCTGTATTCCCTCAAAATATTCATTTGGCACACAGATGAGTCATCAAGCACCACTGCCATGAAGTACCAGTTCCAATCAACATTTTCCTGGTTGCAGCCCATTCATTATCCATACCTACTTTCTCTTCTAACTCCCAGAGAAACACAGTGCACCTCACTACAGTGATCATGGAGGACATTTTGAAGTGCTTCATTCTAGACAGCTCTAATCTTCCAAGTGCTTCATGTCCACTTAGCAGACATGTCCTCCAGGACTCCACTATATGTTTCACAGATGTTGAGTGTAATGAAGCAGACAATACATGGAGCACAGAATGATGTGTCTTGTCATACGGCATCACCATTTCCATATCACTCTTCCAAAGTACACATCACTGTCACTTTAAGGTCCTTAGGGTAAAGTTAAATGCCTACTTTCTCTTGGTCATTAGCCTAGTGAATGACTCCAAAATGCATGGAGACAGGGAGTAAACTGGACCTTCAAAAGTGATTGATGGTCTCACAACAATACTCGTGCCTTTCTCTGCAAGGCTAAAGTACTTTCTTTCTCATTCTAGCAAACATGAAGAAGGGTTAGAGTAATCTGACCATAAATAGCCATTTGGTATGTAAACATCAGCATTTGAACTGATTTTCTTAGAATTCTTCCCCAGCTGATAAATATCTGTCGTCTGTAGTGCCAACAGTTCTGGACTCCACATCTTCCTATCACAAAGTAAACCTATTAAATAAGTCATATATTATTCAGTCTAAGGGCGGTGACCTCTCATTATTCCCCAGATTCTCCTTAGAACCTTTCTTCTACGTAGGCATCACATTAACCAGTCTCCGGTAAACTGGTACCTCTCTAGTTAGCCAGGACTCCTGGTAAATGATGGAAAGTGACTCAGTGAGCATCTCTGTCTGCTCCCTCAGTACCCTTGAGTGGGTCTCATCTGATCCCATAGATGGGTGCAGCAGGTCACTGTTTCCCCTTAGATTATTTGTGTTTCATTCAACTCTCCACCCTTGTCTTTCAACTCAGGGAGCTGGGTACCCTGAAGGTAGCTTGCCTCTCTATTGAAGACTCAGGCAAAAAAAGTCTTTGAGAAACTCAGCCTTTTCTTCATCCACTGTCACATTCAGTAAATGATGGAGATTCTCCTCAGCACTCCCTTTGATGCTAATGTGTTTATAGAAACATTTTTTGTTGTCTTTTACAGCAGCCAGATTAGATTGCAGTTTGGCTTTGGTCCTTTTAACTTTCTCCCTCATAACCTCAAAATATACTTGTGGTCCTCTTGAGTTGCCTGCTCCTTCTTCTAAAGGTCATAAACTCTCTTTTTCCTCGAAGTTTCAAACAAATGTCTCTGTTCATCCAGGCCAGTCTTCACACTGGCTTTTGGCACATGGGGATGGCCTGCTCCTGCCTTTAGGACTTCTTTCTTGAAGAATGCCCAGCCTTTCTGGACTCCTTTGCCCCTCAGAACTGCCTGTGGAGGAACTCTGTCAACCAGACTCCTAAACAGAGCAAAGTCTGACCTCTGGAAGTCCAAAGTGATATCTCTGCTGACTCCCTAAAAATGAAGTCAGTTAGTTGTGAGATATCTTCACTTTGCAGAGGTCTTCTATGGAAATGTCAGGTTTTTTTGTGACAAAGCTGTATCATGGTCAAATGTCCAGGGTATGAGAAGAGGAATCCTCTGACAAAGTACCTGTTTCTTTATGTCTAAGGGTAGGTACTCCACATTATTGCTGTGGTCTTACACTCCATGTAGGTTACAATCTCTTTTATATTTTCAGTATTCCATAAGGTACATACTATGCTGCCAAGCTAGTGGATACTTGGAAAGGGCTACTGGAGTCAGTGATTCTTTTCTTTACTGTTAGTTGCAGCATCCCTGGTCTGACAGTTAATTGTTTGTGTATGCTGGTTTAGAATTAAACCAGCAGGAGAAATGAATCCAACTCAGAATAGGATTGCAAGTCAGAATAACAATTTAATAAAAAAAACAAAAATCACAAAATATATTGATACAGAAGGAAAATCCGTTTGACCCACAAAAACAGATGTGCAGCCCAGCACACTGGGGCACAAGCAGAATGGAGCTGACCAACCCCTGTGCTGACTACCATATGGCCCCCCCTGAGTTCAAAGTAAAAAGAAAGGAAGAAACCTCCTGGTGAAAATGATGGTTGCAGACTGGTGGCAGTCTCAGTCTAGTCAAGGTTCTGGTTCCGCTCTGGATCTGATGAGAGCTTGCAGTCCCAAAACCCCAAGCTTATATGTGCTTGGGCTCACTTGGGAATGCCCAGTCCCTCCCCCAGGGTGGAGAGTTTCACAGTGGGTGATTTACTCTGTGAGGTGAACAATGGCATATTTTTGGCATCCCTTATGGCCCGTTAGCAGACAAGACCCCTCAGGTGGGTGTGAAGGTGCTAATGGCTCCCCGGAGGGGAGTTCTCACACCTGAGACATAGGTGTGAAGACAGGAAAACTTCCTTATCTCACAGAAGTTCCTAAACACCCAGTTTGTAGTCTGAGAGGTCAGCTGCTGCAAATGGGCCATGGTGAGCAGTTCATGAGAAAAATGACATAGAGGGTTTAGAATACACATCGACACAGTGACAAACTGATCCTGGCTACTATAACCAGGACACTGTGATAGGGTCTATATGATATATTACAAGAAAGGACATAATGATATCTGAATTTGAAAATAAAATTAAAAAAAAAAAGGCAATTCATGTGGATGTACCAATTATAAAAGAATCCACCTTAAAACTACATAACACTGATAGTAGGAGCTTTCAGTTCAATCACATTAAATCAGTGCAATTAGAGAGAACAAACTGGATCAATGTGACATCTTGGTGAAGACATGGCCTTATTGTTAATTGCTAGGAAAAAAAAACCTTTTCAAAGAACTATTCATTTAACTATTGAGAAAATGAAAAAAATATTTAATTGGATAAAAAATTCATGTCTTTTGTTCTTTACCTAAAAGATTAGTAACAATTGGTGCAGCAATCATGTGAAAAAATCTCAGAACTTACCATATGTTAGTGCCAGCAATGCTGCTTTTATTCAGACCAAGCTGGCATCAGAATAAATACAGGACAAAATATATATTTTTGCAACTAATAATTGTACATAGTTTCATCACACTCCTCCCCTCCTTCTTCCTATAAAAAGCATTTTTAAACATCTCCTTTCAAATGCAGATTCTATCTACTATCTCAATACCATAGATTGTTTTTTTCATGACTCATTTACAAAACATTATGTGCAATCTTTTTTGTGCTTGGACTCACATGTTAAAAAAAAAAAAAATAAAAAAAATCCAGTAGTTGTTGCAAAAATTGTATTACCCAGCCAGATTTAACCTTGGAGTATTTCACTTAACAAAGGGTTGTTCTTGCCTTCATGACATGAAATTTCTGCCCAAAGGAATCATTTCCTTTTTAAATTACCCTGGTCACAAATTCCTTAACTAAAGACATATAAGTTCAGGTAAAAACATCTATTTTCCAACAGGATCTTGTGCAGAAGACACATTGTTAGAGAATATATCTCCTGAGCTATACATGTATTCATGTCCTGCATCTACGGATAGCTAAAAAGTTAGTTTGCCAACCAAGATTTTTATAAACATAATAGAGCTTCTTTCAACCATTTTTTTTTCATAAGAAACTTGGAAATATGGTGCCAAACCTTGCCTTTTGAATTTGCTTTTTGACTGAACTTAGGCTTAAATTAATTCCAAGTTTAGTTTGTTCCATAACTTGGCTTCATGGGTCCCTTCAGCCACATCTAGGTTGGCTGTAGCTAGTCATCTACAGGTGACAGGCTGTATCTGTCATCTCTGTTTTACAGGTAGTTTGAACCTTTCATGAGCCTAAACCCCATTTTCAGTAACGTGATTAAAAAGAGGGCTGTCTCTGAGATACGGTGCAATAGTATGATCATTACCCTCAGAATAGGTGGAGTAGGCAGAAACAACTAGGCTCACACTGTGTATCTCCCCTGTCCACATAAGAATTTGTATTCAGGCATTACTCAAGCATGCATTTGAACCTATATAATGCATAGAGAGATGTCACAGACAATTTTGCAGAAGAAAAGAATAATGGAAAGAAATGAATTGCTGTTTTTTGTTCCCAGTAAGTTGGATGTAGAGATGGAGTATTTATTTTTGGGCAAAAGAGGATAAAGGGAGCAAAAAGAAGAGACATAATGAACCAAAATTGCTGCAAGGGAAATTCCAATTAGTTATAACAAAAAATTAGCATAATATAGATGGTGAAGCACTGAAACAGGTTAATCTCTCCAACCTAGAAGACTTATAACTTCATTGGACACGTGCCTGACCCATTTAATCTTACTTGAAGATAGTCTTGTTTTGGACCAAGGACTCCAGAGTTTCTGTTCGACTTATCCAATGATGTCATAGACATTTATTCACTGCTGAAAGATGGCACAGATATAGCCAACTTATAGGAGAAGATTACAGCATCTACAACAGCAGCTGTAACACTCTGCTTCCCACTGCTTCTAAACACTATGACATACAGAACACACCACAGGCCAGTTTGCCACAGGATTGAAAGGCTTATAATCCTTTATTATCACTGTTTGATATATCTGGCATCCCTTGTGACAGGACAGAATAAGTCTGTGTATTGTGCATCTTTTCTCTCAAAATTTGTGGGCACTCAGACCCTTGTACATCTTTTAGAGAGGAGTTGTAGACAATGTCATTCAGTATTTCTCTAAATTTAAATTGCTGTTTAGGCATGATATGTTCTTGAATAAACTTGCAGCATATTTGAGCATGGTTAGAAAGGTAGTTTGTGACATTCAGCACAAGATAAAACAAAATTATGAATTCTGTGCAGGACCAGTTGTTATACTGGCTTTCTCCCAATGCTATTGTTTTGGGTGTTTTTTTGTTTGTTTTTTTTTGTTTTGTTTTTTTGGGGTTTGTTTTGGTTTGTTTGTTTGTTTTTGTTTGTTTTGTGGTTTTGGTTTTTGTTTGGTTGGTTTTTTCCCCACATTCTTTTGAGAATAATTTAAAAGAACTTTTGCTACAGTGGCTGGTTGTAGTTTTAGAAATGTTTCATAAAGACCATTGCATCTGCTGAGGAAAGTATTGCTGTATGGTGATACCATGTAGTACCGTTGGAGGGGATATATCAAGAGTGTAAAGATGAAGTTTTCTGAACTTTGGAATTAAAATAAAACTACAGCTTTTCATTAAAGATTGCAATATCCTTCCTATGAAATTCCCAGAAATCTTAAAGCTGTGTTTTTATTTGTGACAGCATAACATTTCAATTAAATATGCAATTCTTAATATTCTAATAAAAGATGTTAAACTCCAGTAAAATGAAATCATCTAATTTGACTCTAAAAGTCGTACACCATAAATAAATGTGGCCTGCAGTACTACACTGAATACAGTAGACTAGTTACATAGCCTGGACTTATAGCAGTTAATGTTCTAGGAGTGTTCTTACATTCTTCTTTTATTTTTGTTGATCCCTGAAAATACACTTGTAAACAGAAAAACGTCTTGCATGTTCTTTGTTTACTCTCATAGAAGAAGGGTAAGAATTCCTAACTGACCTAAGCAAAACCCATGTAGGTATAAATCCTTGATTTTCACTTACTCTTTAACTGTAGACCATGAAATTAATAAGTGTTTTGTAACCTGACTAGTTTCAGAAGACTAGTTAATTTGAGTTAAATTAATTAATTAAGTTAAATGAAAGGACAAACAACTGTAAACAAAAAAAAAACCCAGAGATGCAATTTTAAAATTAACATAGTAGATGTTTTCAAGTCTTATGCTGAATATATAATGTGCAAATATATGAAATTTAGTAAAGCTGGCAGAGTCTAATGACATTTGTTTTGGGAAACATAGGTTTAAAGTTTTACATCACTGCCCAACAGAAGAAAGATACTATATGTATTTCAGAGTAACAGAATAATGTACCTGAGTTAAAGTTCTGACTTCTGTTTACTCTTTATTTTCACCGTAAGTTTCACTATTCTCACAAAGACATAAATTCACATCCACCCAGAAACAAGCTTAACATTTGAACTGAAACTCACCAAATGATGCAATGGTTTCCCTTAAATATGAGAGAATGACTTATCCCTGTTCCATGACAAAATAGTGTAATCCCACTAACCAACCAATTCCAAAAGCATGGGTTCAAAATATGATTAAAAGAATTCAAGTATTTCTAATAATTCCTCCTTTTTCCAGAATTTCAGTTAAGTCTTCCGAATTTTTACCTCCATTGTCCAGTCTATAAAATCAGTCTGCAAGCAGAAGTTCTGCATCTATTATTATATTGACTGAAATGAAATATCATTTGAAAGCCATTTGAACCATATATCAATCATGACAGATTGTAAATTAATTAGTACAATGTACTTGAGGATGAATATGAATATTTTTTGAGACCTTATAGTTTGTTCCTGTGTCCAGAGTTGACCTGATAAAAGAGGTCTCAAATGTTTTAAAAACTGTCTTGATAGTTCACATTCTGTACCTATAAAAATAGGTTGCTTGGCTGGACAACAGGGCCAGTTTGCTGTGCTCCCTTGGTAATGAGTTACTCAGGGAAGTTGACAGAATTGAAGTATTTTATCCGCCCTTCCTTTTAACATTCTTCCACACATCTCTGGACATGAACCAAATTCCCTTGCTGAAAATTTTACATGTGGGAATGTAAGAAGATAGAAACAACAAGATTTGCTTAAAACTATAACTATATTTGGCAAGGGTACACTGTGGACTGCTATGGTCTTGATTTTGCAAATAATAGTATTTTCTATCACTCTTGTTGCCAGCTCCTGCCACACAATATCCATGCTAAGCACATTGATATCAGCTCCACCATTCCAGCTGACTACATTCCCACCTTCAAAACATGAGGACACAATAGCACAAACCTGAAGGAAAATTATCAAAATATAATATTCTTTTGTATTTAACAGCCTGAATACAATTCTCTACAGGTCACTGTAGAGAACACACAGAAACATAGATATTATGTGTTGTTAAACTTTTGTAATTTGCTTATAAGTCTTTAATTTTTAAGCGCTGAGAGAAGTGGTTGTTGTGAAAAACACTCTTAAACTATGGTTTAACTAAATGTAATAGTCCAATAAGAAAAGGCTAATATTTACCTATCTGAAATAAAATATTTTCTTCTACAGCCTCTTCAGGCCTAACATACAGTAGGCAGTCTGTAACCATAGCAATCAGCTGTATTGATGAAGAACCCACCTAGGCTAAGCAACAAAGTAGTTGCAGTGCAAGGAAAGATCTGATTAGTGCAATTGTGCATGCTACTGACAACATGAGGGTATTGGCTCCTGTTGAGTGGATCTGGTCAAACAGTGAAAGATAGTTCAGCAAATGTTAGCTAAAAATTAAAAAATACTTGACTTCTGTGGTTGCTTTTTCTGCAGAGCTTTGGGATTCACTTGAATTTCTTGATGAAATGGAGATTTTTATTTGCATACCAACATAACAAAATAGATTATTTCAAACATTTGTACAAAGATAATCTGCAATGAAAATCCTGTCTCACTAAAACCAATCACAAAACAAGCAAGGTGCTACACAATAAACAGCCATAGACTAAAATTCTGCTAGAGACTACATTGATTCCAGTTTGAAATTTTTCATGTCGGGTCACATAGTTTCTGCAAATACTTCCCACTTATGTAAAGTACATACTTGAGAGAAATACGCTTTCAATTACTGCTGACATGAAGACAACCTAAATTCCTATGAAGTTGTTCATGTGGTTAACTATATTCACTAAAAACTGCATTACTGTTCTTGTCTTCATTTCTCAGACCTCATTCTGGGTCTCATTTTGTCCCCCCTGTACAGTAGATTAAAGAGCCATCTATTATAAAATTTCTTCTCCTGCATAGGAAACATGCCCTTTAACCTTCTCTTTGGGAAGATAAACAGCCAGAGATCCTTCATTCTTTTAGAAGAGAGGTACATTGCACAGTCCTTTAATCACAGGTTTTCTCTGAGTCTTCTTCAGTTTATTTACACCCTTCTTGAATTATGAGTAGAGCTGTAGGAAAAGGATACTTTTGTATTCAGTAATTCCCCACATCTCTATTTTTCTGCTTAGACTGTTGGTTGACTGGACTCGCATTTAAAAATACCTCCATTGCCCTCTTCCCTTGTGTTGGGCAGATTTCCTATATATAAAAATTATTTCAGTCACCTTTGACTGTTAAATCTGAGAAATCCCCCTTATAAGGACATTGAGTACAAACTTCATGTTTTCACTCATATTTAGTGCTCTTTCATTTTTTGGGGACCTAAGGCCATTTGACGCTGAGGTCTGTTGTTGAGTCTCAGATTGTTCTGGCTTCTGGAGTTGTTACTCCCGAGGAGCCAAGATCCTGAGCCCTGCTTCACCTTCACTTAAAGGGGAGAAAGATTTCTCCACCCTTAAGGTATGGACCCACACACCTGTCAAGCAACATGACTTACCAGGAATGAAAGAGAATGGAATATGTGAAGTAAGTTTGCACATGCTTATGTTTATGTGTATAAAGTCATAGTGGCAAATCTACACTGTGCCAATTTAGTGTAGAGAAAGAAATTTCAGACATCAGCCGTGGAAGTCAATTTTCACATGGAGGAGCTAAATATATGCTAAAAAGCACATTCAGTCTCGCTTGACTGTCAACAAAAATCACAGCTTTAGTCAAAAGCTTATAAAATTCCTTGTTATTTAGTATTTCAAATATTTTCTGCACCAAAGAATTACTGCATTGACAAGCGCACCTACTTCATAATTATATGATGCATTTTTCATCAATATACTGAATATACTTCTGGTTTCCAGATACAAAGAATAGATAACAAAAGGCATTATCAAAATTTATTCCACACTTGATGTTCCCAGGATGTAAAATAGGAAAAATAAACTGAGAATTTTCCTTGGGGGAACAAAAGATATGTTGCATATTCTTGCTTACCCCTCATCAAAAAGGCTTTTTCCTATATTCAGCTTCTCAACAGGCTGTAAGACAAAATTTTATTGAAGCAGTGTCAGATATGCTTCTCCTTGGTGTATATTTTCTGCCTTTTAAGAATCCTTGTCTAATACATGATTACCTAATCAATGTACTAGGACCTTGGAAACTTTATCCTATTCCAGAAGTAGAGCTGCTACATCAGAAATGTTGCAGTGCTCAGCATTGCAATGACTATGTTACTTTTCTGAATATCTGCCTGTGTAGAACCGGTGTATCACATCTGACTGTCAAGACAATAAAAGCAAAGACAATCTTGTACTCATGAAATTAAAAGTAATAAATAGCAAGTCTGTCAAACACAGCATGTATGGTACTTGTACAGCCTCTAGGGTTTCCTTTGTCTCAGGCCTTATCAACAGCTGCAGGTTTTAAGGTCTAGTTGTCATCTATCTACAAACATAGCCTGCACTGCTTAATACCACTAATCTTTGTCTTCCACATGACAGCACTTGTCTACCTTTGAATCCTTGCACACAGTGTATTACTCTTCGTGATATGTATTTTAAAAATGGCTTTAGCTAATGGAGCTGTTTAATTTTCCTCATGGGTTCCCACCTACCCATTCAAATATCTTGGCTCAATCATGCATTTCTTCAGCTAATCACCCAGATGTACACCTGTGGTAAAGCTGTAAGAGCCTGGAAAATTCTTCCTGCTGAGTAACTTGACGTTAAGAAGGAAATAGCTACAAACCCCAATTAAATCTGATGTGTAACATAAAAGCAGGAAACAAACAAAGACAGTCAGGAATAAATTATTTAAAAATTAATCTTCAATCAAGTCAAAAATTGTCCCAAGCTACCATATTTCATTCTTCTTCTCATCATTAATAAAATTGTTTGAATGCATCAGGGTTATGGAAGGTTTTGTGACAGTTGCAGTGAGACGATTTGAAGTAGAATTTATCCACCTTAGAATACTCAAAGGACTTCATTTTAGATGTATAATGAACTTCTGATTGGACATTTGATATTACTGTCAGTGCTCAAAAATGTATCAAATCATTCCCATAAACAACCTGAATACAAGACAGGAAAAAGGTAGTTATAGAAAAGCTTTGACCTCTGAACGAATTTCATAAACATAAAACAGTCAGAGTCACCTATTCAATAACAAAAGAGATCTTTTTTATATATGTTTTCAGATGCATAGTCTCATATATACTAATTTCCCCTAGAGTCAGTTAAAGAAGGTAATCCATAAGCTATACAGAGTTAAGTTTAGAACTAGAATGTTAGAATGCCCCATTAAATATTTGGTTTTCTTTGTTCATTTATATAGTGTAATATCTTTGTGCTGATGTAGTCCCCAAAATAATAATCAGTATATTGTCATTTAAGCTCATATTTTAATATTTCAACCAACTGCTTTTGTATCTGCTTTCACCTTTGCCCTTCTCTGGTTATTTGCCTTAAGCTGGTTAAAAAGATTTTTATGCAGAGATGTTGGTAAAAATGTGAATGGTATACTTTGTATGGATACAATTATGCTGCTGCTCAGTCCATTCAGTAATAGCTGGAAGTTGCAAAGAATGAAAGTGTTTAAACAAAACAAAGGGAGGATGACATAAGTTTACAGCAAAAACTGCTTTGTATGTAAACTTCCATAATTTCTTACCTCTTCTACTTTATTTTCAATATTCAATATTTATTCCAGGAAATACCGAATTTAATATTAGTATCTTCTAGAAACCTAGTAAATCATTATGTAAAGTTTAGGAAAATGTAGTCTTGAGTAAAATCTTAGACTTTGTACACATTTTTGTTTCTAGTCCGCACTGCTGGTTACTGCTCTTTCGGGTGGTCTGTTAGAAACTTGGTTGGATGCCTTGGGGCAAATAATAAAATTCATTAGTCTATTTCATAAAGAAATGTATGATGAAAAAATAGTTCCTCATTTCTTTGTTTGTGTTTTTTCCTCTTTTTTACTGTGTGAGTAATTTCCCAATTATTTTACCGTGATTATTAGTGTAACAGAGTAAATGCATGCTGGTAACATGATACAACATTTTATCAGTATAATAAAATATCAAATAATAGCAGTGAATGATAAATAAAGCATTTGGAAATGCAGCATTCGAAAAACACGACAGGGTTTAGTGGTCAATTTGTTTACAAAGCTTGTTAATACTAATGACCTGTGGTTTAAGGAAAAAAATCTGTAAATGCCTTTAAGAAAAATGCAGTGTTAAATGCTGCAATTTCCTTTTGGAAGTGCACATTTTTCTATTGTTGTTTTGTGAACTTTGTCCTTCTAACAATATGTTTTATATAGCTTTTGCCTTGCAACTCCCTTGTTTCAATCCCCTAAAACTGTCAAGTGTGACTCCACCTGCTTTATTGTTCCCATAAATTCATATGAAACTAGTAGCTAAATCCAATTTGTGTCATTCTGTCTCTCTTTGTAGCCTATTCTAAATCTCCCAGCATGTTTCACAAAAGTAGAATCCTATTAACACCAAATAACCACCACTGTATTTTATTCCATGGTTATTACAGTCCTGCTACTGTCACAGCTCTTAAAGAGTCTTGTGTCTCTGTGAATCTATGATGACCAGAACCTGCAAATCTCATTACTGGCTTTCTGTTCTTTTTATTTTCATCTGATATACCTTTCTCCTCTACTTACTTTGTTAAAAATGAACTTAGGTGTTATAAGGTTAGACTCAATACTTTCCCAAGAAATTTACCAACCTGTAAAGTGCTACTAGTTAACTCCAGATAAGCTAACAGGTAGGTTTGGCACACAAAACTGATGTTCCTGTCTAAAGTTTTACTGAAGTTCTTTGCTTTCAAAGTGTTTGAACTTAAGAGCTTAGGATAATACTTTATTTTTCTTTATTGATTTCTGAGTAAGCGAGGGAATTAAAATATTAAAAACTGGAAAACATTGTGAATTTCAATGGAAGTCCTAAAATCTGCATTAAAACCCATGAAGTAATGTCATAATCAGGGTAATATCCATGAAGTATTCAAATATCATCAGCCATGTATAATTAAATGAATATAAGATCACAGCTCTTACACAGAAAAAACTAAAAAAAAACCCAAACCAAACCAAACCAAACCAAAATGCATCATTTAAACCCATTTTTGTTTAAGCGTTCAATGCAAAACTGAACATCTCCTAAAGGAAAGATGCAGATGCCTAGGAAACTCATCTCCACCTGGTATCCCAAATGACTTCCGTGATACGTATATAGACAGGAAGAGACAAAGAGTGTAATATGTTTATGCAAATGTATATTCTAGAGGCTCCAAAACAGAAAGAGTTGTTGGAGGGGAGGAAGGAGTGTTTGTTTGGGTTTTTTTTAATTTATATTTAAATAAGTATTTTAATCTGCACTGATACATTGGCATCTACACCATGTCTTACTTTCCTGCTTATTTCACCCTCTGCATTCATGTCTCATGAATAAGTTCTCTCTTCATTAGTGCAATATGTATAATTAGACTCCAAATCCTGCAATCTTGAAAGTGTAAAAATGTGTTTTTGAAATACATGATAATTTTTAGAGGAACTAAGACCACAAAAAGGATGTCTTAGGCTTAGGAACAGTTGAGTGAAAAACCTAGAAATGATCAGAAATAATCATCTTCACAAAATCACAAGGAATTTTGTGTCTAAAAGGTGTACCTATTCCATACACTAAAGAGAGAGTTCCTTCCACCCATATTCCAAAGACAGTGTTGTGATTTATTAAATTTAGTCCTCTGCCAAATACTAGCATGTGGTTTCTGGAGAGACAGGAATGAAAAAGTGAGCTCATATCTACTGTAAGTGCTGTCTCCTTACAAAGCTAAGCTGACTCTCTGATACCTGAAAGGGGAAAATCAGTTAGGAACATGTATGGGAACTTGCCTCTTTTTAGACAGTTTTGTTTAATTCTGTGAAAGGAATATGCCTCACTTGTCTAAATATGCTTCATAAATTATATTTTTTAAAAAATCTAGGAACTTCAAAATGACCTTTAAAATCTGAATGAAAGGACGTTCATTATACTTCATGTAATGAAGTGAACATTTACAGCAAATGTGACTATTATGTAAGTGTTTAACAATTCCTCATACAGAGTGAAAAGAAATTGCAACATCCTTCCAACCATATGATACAGTCATATTGCTCAGAGACTTTAAAAGAACTTTTACTGTGAATGATTCTTTTTTTTCCATTATGTTCTGAATGTAATATGTTTACATGTTCGTCTGAAAAAGGTGGCTTATATCAGCTTTGTACAGTGAAAATGGACCATAATGCACAGAACATGTTTTGAACTTGTAACAAGATCAAACCCACATTTTCTGAGAAGCTTTTATGAAATTATAATTGCTCAAAGAGTAGCTATTAAGACATTTAAATAATGTTCAAGTAAATATCAAACCCCGAAATACTAAAAACTTTAAAAAAATCTTTTAATGAAGACCTTTTGTAATTTATTAGCTCTGGAAAGTTTCTTGTTATTCTTTCCTTGCCCTAGAAATGTTAATTTGCTGTTTCTGAAAGAGATGTCACGATGATACAGAATTTCAAAATTGGAAGGAGCTGTTATAATCATACAGCTGGTCTTCAAAAAATAATTTTAATATTTGTTCAGCAAGTGATTGCTTTTCTTCAGTATTCTACTCTGACTTTAGTTTTCTTGAGGAATAAATGCTTGCCACCCTCCCATATAAATTTTCACCACAGTTAATTGTGGGAATGAATTAAGAATATAACTGATAACACCTTGAAATGATTAAGAATGTAACTGATAAGACCTTGAAATGATGCTTTAATATTGTGTAAAATGTATGTTTACCTTTGCCATGTATTTCCCCCCTCTGGAATCCATGTTTTCCCCTTCCCAGAATCCCTTTGTACCACTTCCCCGGTACCATGTGCCTTTCCCAGAGAGCCCCTTCGGCGCCACAAGACCACCCCCCAGGGAACTGAGGGGCGTGACCCACCTTTCTCCCTGAAACCTTTCCCCGCCTATATGTTAATCCCCTCATCCCTGTTGGCCCAAAGCCACACAATACCTTTTCCCCCCATTGGAGAATCTGAACCCCCTCCAAGGGACTATAAAAAGTCCCTGCTTCCTGAATAAACTCTCTCTCTCTGCTCGGACCTTCCGCAAGCTGTTGTGGTGTCTTTGTCCTTTGCCCAGGGCTCTGGCACCACGTGGCCCGGGGGGGAACCAGGGGAGAGCACCCCCGCACCCTCTCCTAGATGCATGGACTAAAAGCCTATCCATAGGAGACTAAATTCATATCGTTGCGACCATCCCACCACCCAACACTCCAACGAGGCTCATCACCCCATATATCCAACCCGGATAGTTAATTATTTTGCCTTTTACTACATGCTTAAGAAGTCACTAAATTCTGATTATTTAATAAATTTTTAAAAAAAAGTAGAAAACAAAACAAAAATAACCCCAAACAACAACAAAAAAAGACAAAGCATGAGATTCATTGTAGAATATTTTTCTAGAAGAAAGCTTCTGTGAGAGACAGAAATCAGGATTCAGTCTGAGGACTTTCTGTTGGCTTGTGGGAAAGGTGATTTATGAAGGCATTTTTGGATCTCAGAGAAGACCACAGCCAGATGAATTAAAAACCACAGAATTATGACTTTTATTCTTCTCCAATGCCTGTCAAAGCAAACTTACAGATCATTTCATAATCACTGCAGGATCAGAGGAAGACAATCATCCCAGTAGTTTTTCAAGGGTTATCTAGCAACTTTGTGCTTTGGCAAAAAATATATCTCCCACATGTGCTATTGAAAAAGTTTGTATTTAACTTTTATAAATATGTACATACATATATATTAATGTATGTATGTATGTATACAATTTCACATTGACTAGAAATATAATTTCAATCCAAATAAGCAAAATATTTAAGAAACCTGCAGTACCATACTTTATGCCTTCTGCAACAATATCACTGCCTGCCTCATACTTGTATTTTTCTATTCTTGCATTTTTATTTGTACTACTTTCATGAGCTTTAATCACCAGAGAAGAGAAAACCAGAAGCTTCAATTCTTCACAGATGTATTACAGTCTGCAGCTCTGGACTGTCTCTTTATATTATAATCCTTCACAGTCATATCTTTAGATAGACTTTACTTCATTTTTATTCTAGTCTTTGTTGTTATCCTCTCTAGAAATTTCTTACATTTCAGTGTGCTGAGGAGGAGGCCTTTTCTTTTCAGACTGAGATAATGCGATTTCAGAAATCTGTTTCATTTCTTCACATCAAAGGAATCTTTATTTCATTCAGCATATTTTTACTAAACAATTCCTGCTTCCTTTTGTTGGTATTATATCTGCTTTATTTGTTAAAAGGGATATTTAATTATACATTAAATGGATCATCAGCCCTTCTTGTAACCTGACTTTTCATAACTAATTTGCTGGCCAATAGAATTATCAACTCCCTTGCCATTCTTTTTTACTCCCAATCTTCCTCTGTCACGAGATTAATTTTAAAAATTGGCTTTACAAAACTCTTAGTTTGTAAGTACCTTAAACTGTATTGACATCCATGAGATATTTTTAAAACTATTTGGAGTCACTGGAGACTGTAAAGATTATCTTGATTTTATACTCAGATTTTTGTCCCCAATTTCTATTGGTCTTTTGCCTGCAAGGATATTAAGACTATGCTAAAAACAGGAGTTTTGGGAACTTACTGCACTACACAGAATTAAAGAATAATGATTATGCTTAGGAGTATTTGAAGCAATAAATATCTTCACTGGTATTGAATGGGTAATGCTGGGTAAAAACTTAGACCTTTAATAAAATGCACAAATGCTTCTTTCCAACTAAAACTATTTAATAATCATATTCTATGATCCTTTCCATGAACTGTTTCCATCAATGTTTGAAATATTTTGATAAGTTCATACACAATCCACAGTGGAAGAAGTGTACTGAAACAACACAGATATGAAGCACTTTCTGCAACCACTGCAATTAGTTAACTTTTCTGATGTTTTCTACAATAAAACTCCATGGCAATTTTCACAAGGGTGTACTAATCCATGGTTCTTGTGGGAACAAGGCAATACACTCAATAATGGTATCAAAAATATTGAATGAAGAAACACCCCGTATCAGTTTATGCCTCAGTCTTAGTTTTTTCAAAGATATTTTTTATTTCCTTCTCTGTATTGTAGTGTTGTGAATAGGTGATCCACAGAAGCTTGCCATTTCAGTTTTGAATTCGAACCACTTATTGACATATTAATGGAAGACAATTTCATAATGAAAATTATTCATTTTTACAGTTCTCCATTTGCAGTATACCTTCCAGTCATCCATTCATCTTAATGTCCTGACCTAGTCTGAGCTTTCCATTACTGGAACTTTTGTTCACCAGTACTTTTTTTTCCTTGTTTCAGCACTTAAATGCCTATCTTGTTAGCTTTATCAGCGCTCCTTCAAAATATGTAGGATGAGATATCCTAGACTGCTTGGTCTGCCCTAAAACAAGTGGACTACTTACAGAATTACAGATGTACGACTATTAATTTTCCTGTGGAATCATGAGCTACTGTCTTGGTCAGACTGACCTAAAATTTTCTGTGTTCTCACTTTCAGGAACACTTTAAAATGGTTTAATACAAATAATCACTGTACTACAAAGCAATAAAAGAGATAATCCTAGGACAAAAGAAGGAACATATGTATTTGTGTGCATATTTAAAGCATTTCATGATTTCCATTAAAAATTTAAACCAGAGTTTGATAAGTTCATTGAGAATGAAGTTTTATCTTCTGTTCTACACAAAATTCACCAAGGAATTCATATGAGGTAAAATTTATATGTCATTCAATAAAATCTGTTAAGCATGAAAAGTAATGAAGAAAAAAAGAATTTTCTAATTACTTTCTGGCTCATCCTCATTCTTTATCTGCATGGGTTAGCATCACACTACATAAATAATTATTGTCTTCTTTGAAATAGTAGCAAGATCAATTCTTGGCATGCAGGTAAGGGCTGGTGACAGACTCTCACAAAGATTTACTCCAGGGAAAGAGTAAAGTGTCAATCGCTTTCACAATACTGAAGACATTTTCCTGTGTCTTGGAATAGTTCTTTTAATTTTAAATAAAGTCATTTCATTGCTAAAATTTCTTCGTTTACAGAAAAACCTGTTCTGTTTCAATCAGGATATTCTTATGAATTATTCCTTTGCCACACTCTTTTCATTGTATGTGTGACCTTTAGTCACTAAGACATAATTGTACACATTCCTAAGTACTCTGGGACAGGATCATAGCTTTCAGAATACTGTGTACACATAGTACTATTACAAGCACACACACATAAAACATTCAAAGGCAAGGGTACAAGTGAAGCTACATTAGTGGAGAGATTCTCAGTTTATTAAATTGAATTGTTGTTAAAAAACTCTGCTGTTAATACAGGTGACACAAGTTAGACAGGGAGAAAACAAGGCTTTCCTCCTTTTGTTTGAATTGATTAATTAGTCAATGTGTGTGCAGCAGCACGAGCAAAAGCTGATATGTAAGTGCTAAATGGCATTGTTCATACTGTGTTAAGCAGGCAGTTTAAAAATATGTTTTATTGATCAGATTTCTTCCTGGAGGCAGAACTGATGATAAGCATTCCTGGCAGGGTTATGACTATCAGGAGATGGGCTGATGTTTGCCTCAGCTGTTTGATGTTTACGAAGCCAAACACAAGGTGCCACAGAAGAGCCACTCCCATGCTGTATTTGTTCTCCTTTGTACCTCTTATGTTGAATTCATTTCTCTGACTCAGAAACTTTGTATCAGTCTTTTGTCATCACTACAGCTGTCCTGAGTCAACAACTGGTAACACAACCACTGAATCACAGAATATGCTGAGCTGGAAGGGACCCACAAGAATCATCACATCCAACCCTTATCCCTGCACAGGACCATCCCCAAAAGTCACACCATGTGCCCAAGAGTCACACCATGTGCCCAAGAGTATCATCCAAACACTTCTTGAACTCTATCAGACTTGGTGCTGTGGTCACTTCTCTGGGGTGCTTGTTCGAGTGCCCAACAGCTTAGCATCTTTTTTGATATTTCTTTTTGTCTCTACTGCTGAAAGTGTTACAGTGTCCGTCTAAAACACAGCTGCCTCCCTGTGATGTGGCACTCTGCTCCCAAGGAGCACTGCTGCTAAACTCACCTTCCCCTTCTAACATTGTGAATACAGCATCTATTTCCAGTTTGAACTTTTTTCACTTTATGCTTTTGTAAATTCCTTTGCTTATCTCTAATTTTCTTTCAGTCTTCAATTTAAGTCTCTCATTCTTTCCTTGAAAGTCTTTACCAACAGCAACTAGTCTGCAGTCTCTGTTTCCTTCATCTCCCCACACTGCTGAATTTGCTGTTTCCAAGACAACCAGTTAAATACCACAGTGTCACACACACTAACAACTTTGTGCTTGTACCTCGGCAGTGCAAAGTGTCTGACAATGAGCTTGGTGTAGCTCCAGCTTGACCTAGTAGCCAGGACAGCTAATAAAAATATGACATGAGTCTTTCTGAGCTACCATTTTTATCTGATTCTTAATGGCAATATTCTCTGTGAAGGATTGTTTTTGCAAGGTGTCTTCTTACCAAGTCCACTCCTCCTGTTGTTGTGCTAAGTACTGTAGATTCTGTGATTCATCCAATGGCTGCCAAAGTTAAATGTAGAAACAACCCTTCTAACAAGAGTGGAGAGGAAGAGATGTTGAGATTCACCAGATATTAGTGGTTACTTGAGAAGTAAAACTTTTCTCTGTAATATAAGCAGGAGACGTATTTTACTTCTTATATATAGTTTGAATTTCATATTTCTGTATCAAATAGGCCATATCTAATGAAGATCTGTGATGCTTCTCTATATTTTTAACATTTCCTTAATCAAGTTAGTGTAGAATGTAGCATTAAGTAAATATGAATTATGATAACATAGATCCTTCATGGATATGGTGAGCCATATGAGCATTTTAAACTTCCCATGCTCAATGTTTTACCTGTGTATTAATATGTATAAAGACATATGATATAAAAATATAAATTTATATTACAAAGTATTTACATTTAAATTATTTACATAATCCCTAAACCATGGAGTAAAAATATTCTGTTACACAGAAACATAAGATGACATCAAACTTTATTTGTCCTAGTAGTGTTTTGATATATGGGATTAGATGCATAGTAATTCAGATGGTTAATTTTACCTAAACTTTGTGAAAAGTCTTAGAGAACAGAAACTCATGTAAAGTTCCCTGAGCATTTCTTTACTCTTTATATCATTGCTTTGTAAGAAAGACATCATAGATTTCCTTGTTATACTCTTTTTAGGAGAACAGTGAAAAAAGAAGCATATAGGAATTGGTGCTGTAAAAGTGTTCAAGAGCCCAAGTTGCTCTGGAGAAGGGGTAACTATCCTGACAGTAGGAATCCATGTACAATGAAAAAAAATCACTCCCATAATTATAACTTTAAAGAAAGAGAGCTACAGAAATGTAGGATAAGCATTTTATTGCACTTTCCATATGCAAGTCTTATGAATGACAAATAGCTGAAAGAATTAAATTTCTTGCAATCAGACCATTTTCTGTGTTATTGTCTATGATATTGTTGCTTCTTTAAGGAGAAAATAAATTTTAAAACTGAAACAAAAAAAAACACAAAAAACCACAAAACAAACAAACAAACAAAACCAAAAAACAAACAAAAAAACACAAAACCCCCAAAAAACAAAAAAAAACAAACAAACAAACAAAAAGCAACCAACCAAACTAAAACAAATCTCTCAATCACATCTCTGCATTACAATTTCATCTTTCCATGACAACCTATTGTTTTAGTGCCGTGAGACTCAAACACACTTTAAATGCCCAAGTTCATGTTTTGCCCTCATTTCTAAAATGTCTTGGCTTCATGGTTCTTGCTGCAAGGAAAGTGACTTGTGCACCTTAGAGAAATGCATTTGTCAGATATAGACAGAATTTCAGATATTTTAAGTCTCATTTGAATGGCCCAAAGATATCAGGGCAACGTGTGTGTTGGCAGAGTGAGTACCATGCAGACAGGGAGATAATATAAAAGCATCTAAATATGTATGACTCCCTACATCCTCATTTTCACTCCTAGTTCTGATACCCTCCAGGCTACAAGTATATACATATTTCACCCTTAAAGGAGGTTTAGGGATTTATTTGTGTGACTGTAAGCAGACACTTTGTCTCCTCTAGCTGCTTTGACAAAATGGCTGAACACAAAAGCAACAACAACAAAAAATACTCAATATGAGATGGAAATAGAATCATAACAAAAGTACTTAAAGGATGAGGAAAAAGGAAAAACAGTTCTTTCTGGTTTTTTAGAAAGAGCTTGGGATGAAACGAAATGCATGTGATGACTGCGATAATTTTTTGTTGAATGACATTCAAACTTTCCCTTCTTGCTTGTTTTATAAGCAGGTGTACATATTTTTGCCCTGCATTCTGTTTCCTATCTTGAAAATGGAAATTTTTTACTATCTGGAAAATCAAGCCAGAAAAGAGCAATTCTGCCTTGAAATATTTTCAATAAAAACACCAACTGCCTATGGAAAGACTCATTTCCATTAATTATTATTTTATTTTAAAGGTAAAATAATCTGAAACAAGCATACCTTATTTTGACCATGTATCTTGGGTAGATGAATTATCTGTATTTCTGTCTTCAACACTGGTAGTGCTATGTCACTTTTTCCCTATATTTCATCTTTTCCTTTTTGAGTTCATTTTCCATATAATTTCTTATTGCAGTGCAGAGTGTTTCACTCAAATAAAACAATAATAAACTGATTACAAAAATGTATACAACTGTCTGCTAGAAGTTATGACTTAAAATATTAAGTTAAACAAGTCTGTTGTTTTTCAGATCTTTGCTAGTGCTTTTTCTTTAGTAGTTCTGAAGGACTGATTTCAGATTTACAACAGAGAGCACTACCAAAACCTAGAAAAACAACCTCTCTGCTTCGTGACTGCACAAAAGCATCCACTTGATGTATTCTATAGAGTTCAACCTTCTTGTGGTTAAATGATATATATTGCTATTCAAAATTCTTTATTATATTTAGACTACTCTTTCCCAAAGTTGACTGGTGACAGTTGTCTATGAGTCCTCTTAACTATCAGCTAAGGAGAAAAATAAATAGATAATGCTGACAAAATCCTCTCATTACAAATATTTAAATGTCAGACAAATGCATTAAAATTTGATATATCTGATAATATGTAAGTTTACATACAAGCTAAGTATTCCTTTAATACCCCACTTCCACTCTTACTACTTCTTTTGAAACTATCACTGACATTCTCTAGGCATTCAGGGAAATTAGGTTCTACAGCTGGAGTTAATGTGTTATCATGATAAATTTTTCACTTTCCGTGTGAATAGAATTAAGGTCAAAGTTATAATTGCTAAAATGTGACCTCTAAGATATTGTTTTTAACTACAAAAATTATAATCACAAGCTAGATAAAGAGTTAGCAAAATGGTTTAAAGGATACTAATGTGAATAGTTGAAATTCTCCTTTTAAAATAAACACATCCACTTGGGTATATTCAGTTTATGTACTGAAGATTCTTGTTTTATTTAGCTATCCATATCAGAGGTACCACATCTATTTTTAAAGATGAATTGCATATGTCCATACACACATTTACTGTAGCTTTTGATGCAGTAGCCATAAGAATTCGGGAAGGTTCCTACTTCACTGTACTTGACTTTGAATCAGCATGATTGATGATAGTTGCTGTTTTTCATCAACAGGGCCAGTTTTGAAAGCCTGGAGGACCCATACCTGTAGGCTGCTTGGGAAAAGAGAAAGACAAGAAGTGATGGTTAGATGTTTTTGCAGTCCCGCTCTGAGCTGCAATTTGTCCAAGTCAGTCTTTGCATGTCCTTACTTCATCCTTGATATCTCTCATCCTTTAGCACTTCCTTCTCTTTCACCTCACAGCTCTTGCCCAAGCCCTTTTAGTAGTATACAGTGCCTTCAGAAGTGCCCCTGACCTATAGAGAACTGGTTTATGAAGGTACACAGAAAATTATTTGAACATCTTAGCCCTTTTACTTTCAAAAAGATGAATCTTTTAAGAAAGGATGAATTTCATGTACAGCTTTTATGTTTCAACTGAGTTAGAAGAAATACAGAGAGATCAAAACAGCATATGTAAAGATAAACAGAAACTCCAAATTATTATAGGACAGGAGGAAGCTAGGATCCTGTTCTTATTTCATCTTAAGTAGTTTGCTTGCCTATAAAGAAGAACACACAGAGTTGAATGCAAGGCTTTTCTCCTAAGGGACAAGTATGAATGTTAAAAGCAAAATATTATATTGAAGCAATAAATCAAGGAGAGACCCTCAAAATTTATTCTGCCACCATCATCATTGTCAGAACACATCAGAGTCCTGATGGTAAAAGGAAGGCATCACTGGATGGAATATTTTGAGCAAATGAAACCTGGTGCCAAGGGAAATTACAGCCTTTTCCAAGAATGTCACCCTCACAGTCATGAAGCTTTAGACCTTCAGAAAGAAAACTGAAGTGCAAGTAATATATATATGTTCAAAGTACTCTAACTCAAATGTATCAGGTTTTCAGCACTATGGTCATTGGACTACATCTGAAAAGAGAATTTTGTTTAGAGAATCACTCTGAATATATACTACAGGAAACAACAACAACCAAAAACAAAAAACCACCACCAACAAAACAAACAAACAAAACCCCCAGAAAAACATATTTGTTTTCAAAACCAATCAAACCAATCAAATCAAATCAAACAAAAAAAGAAAAGTAAGCAGATTGTAAGTTTTAATGAATGCTAAAATATCTAGCAAAGACAAGTACAATCAGGAAGGTTCATTAGTTAAGTTTATCTACGTTCAAGCACACCTTCCATACTCACCAAGTTCAAATCAAAATTAAAAGGAAGGGGAAATCAGTGGTAATTTATGTGATGACAGGGCTGCTGGGTAAGGTAGGAAAGATAGATGAATTAGTGTTGTTTGGAAAGATTTTTCTTTTTTAATCAGAAAATAA
The DNA here is from genome assembly GCA_013399695.1 of Formicarius rufipectus. Classification (NCBI taxonomy): domain Eukaryota; kingdom Metazoa; phylum Chordata; class Aves; order Passeriformes; family Formicariidae; genus Formicarius; species Formicarius rufipectus. The sequence goes on along the minus strand of VXAU01003927.1, from coordinate 135,161 downwards.
TACTATCTGTATGTTATGAGAAGAGGTGACTTTAAGTGTATGGAGTTTTTTTAAATGCATGCATGTAATGAATTTTAAAGATGTCCTTCATAAACTTTATTATAGGGAGATCACTTTAAATTGACAATTCTTATTTTTGTTTAAAAAATGTATTGTCAGTCTAAAAATTTTAAATTAATGGTTAATTTGATCTACTGTTTTGAAAGAGATTTTTCTCTGTTACCAAAAATACCTGAGGTATTACCAAATTTTCAGTAAAGTTTGTGATGAAGACATTTTCCCCTTTCAAATTTCAGTTTTTCCTGTCTGAGGAAATCTTGCTTTCCAATCCAACCGACAAAATTTGCTACCAGTCCTCTGACTATGACTTTGGGTGACACCTTTGTATAAAAGATGAAAAAAAGATAAAAGAAACACAACTACAATTTACCCATCAGGGATAAAGACAATGTGCAGCCCATCCCCTGGGCAGTGTGGAAACTTGTGCAGTGTTTTACAAACATCAGTGTGCTGGGTAAAACATTTTTCAGTATTTCCACACAGCCCTGCTTAGCCAGAGGCTGACCCTCTCAAAACCTTTAGATTTATTTGGACATGTCAAAGACACTATGTAGCTTACTTAACCATTTTCAAACAACACCGTGTCCTAAGGAAAGGTTCTATGTGGAAAAGACAAGTTGTTTTAGGAATGAACAGAATGAACTGTGAGAGTAGTGGCTGATATGAAGTGAATAAGGTTTTGGCTGGCTAGAGATTGCAGTAATTTTTTTCCACTGACTATTGTTTTTAAGTTCTGAATGGTAACTTCATCCAAACATTTAAATGTGTTATCTTTTAGTGATAATTGCCAGAAGAAACAAGCTGAAATAAAAGCAGTCAATCTCTTGCCATCTTGGAATTCAAGCCTGTGTAGCTGCATGCTAAATAATTTTCAAATAACATGGCACTGTATCAAGACTTATTATCATGTAGTATATAGAAAAACAGAATCCCCACAATCTGCTGCATGTAGTAGAAGTATAAAAGCCTTGAGCTGCAAATTCTTAATTTAACTTTTTTTTTTTTCCTACTTGAAGGAAAAAAAAAAAAAAAAGAGAGAAAAACATCATGACATTTGCCCAGATATGACTGCAAAGCTCAGCTGAAAAGTTTTGTGGGAAGAGGGTGAGATGCTCTAACATCGAAGTAACTGCATATATTCTTACTGTTCAATGCATAACTTCCACCTGTCTAAACATGTATTTGCTCATCCTCGCAATAGATTTGACATCACCTTACAGCATCAGCTATTTTTACCATCTATTATTTTTATCATCTACTTATAACACTAACACTTACAAAACACCACTCTACCTGTATCATTACATTATTTGCTCTTCTCTGAAATGAGGAAACACAGCAAGTTGAATAATTCTCCTAATGTTTGCAGAGGTAAAGGCAGAAGCAAAGGCAAGCACTTAGCTGTCTACAAGTCTGAAAAAACCACAGGCAGAACAGTCTTTGTGATCCATAAAGTCAGGTCACACTACTGACAATTAATAACAAGCCTGAATAATTTTACCTGAGCTTTGAGTGGTTTGTGTTTCTTTTTCTGTTTCCTGCAATGTGACAGCCTGAAAGAGCTCTCAGTGCAAGGAGAATAACTGCTAAATGCTCAATCAGTGTTGCAAAATGTACTTTTTCTTGCAAGGTTAAACGAAAACAGAATTAGACCGGTTTCCCAGCAGTCTGACAGCCTTTGGGACTGAGAATTTATGCAGTGACAGCCTTGAAACCCAATTTGGATTAACAGGAAAAACAAGTGAAATCAGTGAAGAATTTTGTCCTCAGTGAATGATCAAGACTGTGTCAATGACTAAGATGTCCTTTTAAATACTAACAAAGATATTTTTGTCGGATTTTACATCAAATCTCTGCTGGAGTGAGAAGGTATCTGAACTTTGTCACTGCATTTTGGTTCACCTTTAGTATTACCTTCCTGATCCTTTGTGTTATGATTTTATCTTGATGATGAATTTTCTTTTTATAACACATAGAGGATGTGGTGGAGAATTAGTGTCAGCTTACCATTTAACCTCTTCCTGTCATTCACTCCTATTGCCATTTCTTTAAAGATTGCTATTTATCACTGTGGTATTTCATTTTGACTTCTAAACTTAAATCACAAGTATAATCAAAAATTAAATGTTATAATCTTTAAATAAAGCAACTTCCAACATAACCTCTATGACAGGCTGTAAATGTGTGTCTGCTCCTGAACTCTACCTTGTAGTTGAAAATTGTCAGGAATTCTCTAATGAAGTTTGGGATGTACTTGGGGGGTGTGTAGGAGGGCAACTGAAAACATCAGTTTGCTGGAATTTAAACTTTCCACAGATCAAGCTCCTGTGCAAGTATAGTCAAGAAGAGTTTCTCAACTAAGAAGTTTTTAATTGCAATTAGAAATGTAATTGGACAATTGACAACATCTAAGGCACATTAGAACCATGGGAAGTCGAGGATCAAAACTCTTCATCAATGATTATTCAATTCTTTTAACATAAGTGGATCTATTTCAAATAGAGAACTCAAAACACATCTGAGATGTGAGCAACCAGAGTGAAATCCACACTTGATTTTGAACGTGATTCTCAAACTCCTGTACCTACTCTGTTACTGAGCAGTCCTGCCAAAGCCTGCAGTAAGCTCTGTGACTCTCACTTCTACACCTGCAGAGTATACAATATGCAAGTGTATGTCACCATTTAGATGAGAAGACATCCAAATTGTAATGTATTTCAGTCACAATTACCAGATATTTCACAGCACTCAAATGGCTGTATAAAGCAATAGGACAAACCACGTTCTTTAAATTTTTAACTCTTCCACATGGATACACAAATGGGTTTCTGTGCATTAAGACTTTCGCTTTTTAGTACATTAAGCTACTCCACTGAAAATCATTGCTCACAATTCAAGATCCATACAGCATGTGAGACATTTTATACCTGCAGAGTAAGAAACCACACCATTTTTTCTGCAGTGCACAGTCTGGTTTGGTTTACTGTGTTTGTGGGTATTTGTATGCATGTATGTATGTATGTATCCCTACACACACACGTACATATGTGTGTACCTAGAGACACGAATTTTGGCAAGTGTACCGAAAGGTGACAGCAAACATTGTGGTTTTCATGGTCTATGTAGAGTGGTTTCACCCAATCCCTTCTGTTATTCACAGACACACAGTGATTACCACTGGAATAGTGAGTGTTAAGTTCTCCATGACGATGCACTTAACCTCAAGGCAGTTATGGAGAACACAGCAGTACCAGGGGATACTGAATGGAATTTTTCTTCCTATAAAAACAACTATGCCATTGCACCTTGAACTGCTAAGAAAGTTTCTACAAAGATCTTTAGCCTGACATCAACTTTTAACTCTTTTCTGTCTTCTTTACTGAAACTTCCTTATAACAGATAATGGCTCAAATCTGAAATTTCCTGAAGGGTATTGACGAATACAGTGAATTCCAGGAAAGCTTCTGTTTCAGTAATGAAGGGATGTGATGTCCAATTATCAAGACTTTGCAGTACCACAGAGGATGAAGAGAACAGGTGCTTTATCATGCCATTCATTGTGTTTGATATTCCTCACTCTACATCAAACTCAGTATAAAGTTCCTAAGGACACCAAATTATCCTAATTAAACTATGTGAAGTCTGTGGACATTTATTGTCCCTGTGGCCTCTTGTACATGCTGGATTTTTGCTTTATCTCATGTTCATTCAACAGAAAGATTGTGAGAAATAATAAACCGTGCTACCAAAAAAACAGAAATGGGAACTCAAGTTGTTTTTGTTAATAAGCACCTTAATGATTTTTAAGTTAATTAAAATTCTCCATAACTGCAGAAGAAAACATTTTCCTTTCTAGTGCTGATAGTAGTGTCTGTTCACTTTTGCACAGAGATGTTACTGCTCAAAGCTTCCAGATAGAAATTAGAAACTAAATAGATTTAGTTCCCTTCTTCGCTTGGTTTCTCGTTTTATTACATGTATATTTTTTTCATTTAGAATGTTGAAATAATGAAGCCTATAAACAATATAGATCTTTTAAATAAAAAAATAAATTCAGAACTTCCTTTCAGTGTGAATTGGTACTATTGTAGTGGTGTTTAAAGAATCTTTCAATCTTTGCAGTAGTTTGAGATTAAGATGTTTGATAAAAGCTTATTGTGAGGATTAATGACAAAATATAGCCTGCTGTCCATCATGTTTGTTTTTTATCACTCACTATCTTGCAATGGAAACTCAGCAAAGGTGTTCAAAGCCAGGGATTATAAGAGCACAAAAATTGCCTGGGACCTACAGAATGACCAAGTTTAAATCATTTTTGTTCCAAGAAAAGGAATTTTTTTTTTCTTTTTTTTCCAAAGACAACTTTTAGTAACCATTCCATCAGGACAAAACTGCTACCCTGCAGTTCAAGGCAAGCCTGGGTAAAAAATGCAGCACCACTCCAATGAACTTTTTAATAATATGTTTGAATATTTGAGAAACAAAAATATGCTAATTAAGTAAAAAAGTAAAAACAAAAAATAATAAAAAGAAATGTGTTTGTCTTCTAGAATTTCAGATGCACTGTGTTGGCAAGTGTGATGGGAGTATGCATGTAGTTTTGTCTAGTGCAGGACATGACAATAGGAAAAATTCCCCAGAATATACAAGGCTCCCAAGACCAGTAACTACAAGGTTACTCTGAATCCAGAACACTCCCTAGTAAATCTGAACACTACACATTTGTACTGATACAGGTTACCCTGAAAGAATAAGACCTTTCCCTAATTTACAAGTGATTCATGTCATAATATTCTGGATTAGCAATATGGTGTGGGAGTTAATATTAGCTCCTGACTGTTCCTTTAGTACCACACTAATTTTGTCACAATTTTCCTGAAAATTTTCATTGTGCTTTTAAAGTACCTTATTTCCACCTCCATAGAGTGAATTTTACCATGTTTATAGGTCATACTAAAGACATCCATGTATTTTACAGGTCTACAGTTTTTATGTGGTTACCTCTGAGTAACTTGTCACAGCTACATAAAGGAATATTTAAGAATTATACCATGGTATAGAAATACCATTCTGTATGCCTAAACAAGCATTGTTAGAAAGCAGAGTTATTGTTCTGGGATAATCTTTATAAATAATTTTGTTGGTGCATAAAATAAAAGCCATAACCAGTGTGTTGTATTTTGGTTAACTTGCAAATCAAGAATGAACTGAAAGGTCAGTACAGTGACTATCATAATAGAACAGAAATGTAAGTAATGTTCTAATACTACTTTATTTTGAATTAATAATACAGTTGATAACTGAAATAGAGATGATAAAAACTGCTGTTATCTCTGAAATGAATGGTAGTGCGTCTGCTGATTTTAGTGGAAACAGAAAATTCATTTATGAATTGGATATTTCTATGGAGTTATTTGAAAAATCACAAACTCATTCTTAACTATGAGCCATAACTTGCAGACTTACTTCTGAATAACGCCTGTGTTGACACATAAAAATCTCAAATTCATAATTAGTTATTAGAGTATTTTGTTAGCACCAACAGGGCAGAACCTCTGAAAAAATGCATAAAATGTAGGAACTGCCCAAATATAGTTTTCAATTTAACTTAAGGCTTGTAATACTCAGGGCAACATTTTTAAGTAGTACTTCATATTTGAGAATTCTCACATCGTGTACTGGAGTGTTACCACACCTGCTGTCAGTGTCCCAGCTCCCAAGATATTTTGCTCTCATCCTTTCTTTCTTAATGTAAGACAACTGCTGCTGTGGAGAAGGAGTGGGAAGATACATCATAAGCACAACAAAATTTTGCAGCTCACATTTTAGCTGCCTGGTATCACAGCTGTGAGAAAGAGTAATATGGGAATAATGCCTGTTAATACATTAAATAGGAATCAAGTGCAGATGGGGTACAGTTAACACAGACTGCTGTATCACAAATCTCATGGCAACTACTCAACTGGGTTATATTTTCACATGGAAAGCAAAAAACACTTTCTCTTTTGCTCCCTCCATCACCACTTACACCTCATCTGGATTTGCTACAGATTTGAGCAAACAGAAAAAAATTATTTCTTTTTAATTTCATTCAAAAGAGCTTATGGATTTTTTTCCTCTCCAACTTTCAACATTTAAAAAAAATTAAGACATAATAATGTTAAAAATTCTTTTTTAGCTATGAAAGCTTTCTGGACTTACTACTAATAATAAAAGACTAATGCAAGCCCACTGTAAGAGTGAGCTCTTACAGTTTTTAGTAATAATTTTCATAATTCCTCATTAGCCCCAATTACAACAGAGAGGGAGGAAGAATAACAGACCAAGTTTGAGCCTGCTTGTCTGCGGACAATTATATCAAACATAGGTGAAAATTAAAGTCAGAATCTGACAAGTAATTGGCATGGCCAACGCTTACTGACGTCAGAGGCCTACTTAGAATAAGCAAAAATCATATTTTGAGAGAATTTGAAAAGATCCACCTCTGGTCTTTTCTAACACTTTGTCCCAGGGACTGTACTCATTTCAAATTGGTCTACTTGTATTCCAAAACTGGAAATACACTGTAGAAGAACTGTATCTAGTTGTGCAAATCATGGAAACGGAAATTACTTCCCCTTCTACATTCATGTCTAAGGAACTTCATTGTAAAATAATTATTGAACAATTATTGTTCTTTGAGAGGATATAAAAAATGATGTTTTAACAGTTTTGAGTTGTTGCTGAATAACTTACTCTAAAACAGGCTTATCAATTAAGGGAAAAGAAGATAGGGTTTCATTTGTAATACTGCTGAAAAGCCAAGGACATGGGATGATAGTCTCACTTTGTAGATGTTGGTGACAAGTGTCTGTGGTATCTCTGGCTGGACTATGGTGCTTCAAGAAAGGTCATTCAATTCATTTCAAGAATTAAATGAAAAATCGAACATCATCTGCTTAGACAGAGATACAGATACCGGTTTAGACATAGATACTGATTTCCTGGTGTCATTTTATTTTCTATTTTCAAACAAAAAATCAAAAAAGCATAATAATATATAAAGATCTACCCACAAACACATCCATCTTTGCTCTTGAATGTTTCTCTCTCAAACCAGTTCACCATTATTTTTTTTCTTTTTTTTTTTTTTTTCAACTCCAAGGCAGTTTGCTTTAAGTAGCAATATAAAAAAAAATTACAACACAACATATCTATTTTAGTTAAATAAAGAATAAGCTTAATATCAAAAAAGCCAGGACAACTATAGCAGTCCTGAGGTAGCATGAAAATCAGATAATTTTCTTCCTAAATATATTTCTTGATTTAATCTATACAGTTATTTCTGTTCAATTTTTCATTCATTGATGTTTGCACAGCTGAGAAACAAGCAGTTTCATTAGCACCAGCAACTGAGAGAAAGCCTCTCTTCTCAGAGTTTTCTCTAGGATCTGCAATGAAGTGCAATGTTGCATTTGTTCCATATGTGAAATTTTATGCAAAAAGGCTATTGATTGATGATTGTCTTACCTCATTTTCTTTCCCTTTACCAACTAGTAACAATTTCAGCTCTCCATCTAAGCTGTAAAATTCATGTTAACAAATTCAGTTCATACATAGATAGCAAATCTGACAAACATCATCATTTTGGCAAAACCAAAATGGAAAGTGCGAATTAACGGCACAGAACTAGCCATCCAGAAGTAGAGAAAAAAAAAATTAAATAAAAACAAACATAAATAAAAGCTCCAACTCTACTTACAAATAATATCTTAGGGAGTGAAAAACTCCAGGTTGACCCAAGCCAAAAATTTTTTCTCATAACATTTTTTAAAATTTGGCAATTATGATTCAAAGCCCTGTTTCCCATTCTTCAGATTAAGGTGGGTTAGCCTTGAAAGCTTCACCACATTTAGTGTAACTGATTACTTATTTTTCAACTTCTTTGGAGAGAGTTGCCTTTATAACCTTTTCTTTTTCACTGATTAAAACCATTTCAGTATTTCACTAAGGGACAGAAGCAAAAGTAGATGATTTGACAACCAGTCACCTAATCTAAAATACATACAAACCATCAAAATACGTATGTTCTCCTACAATCATAATTAAATGTTTCATAATTTTTATTATTTGTACATAATTTTTTGAAAAGTATATGTTTGTGCCCACATATGCCCCTACTGAATGTATAAGAAAGTCTATCATCAGAAAAAATGTCAGAACTGAGTGTTTTAAAAAGCATCACACAATAGTAAACACCATCAGATTTATCTTTATAAGAATGCAAATAAATTATGGCCTTTGCATTTCAAGTTTCATATTTAGACAGACAAGGTGTGGAACTCTTACCTGCTACAAAAGAAAGGTGTACAGAAAGATGATACATTCCAATTTTCCCCAAGGCCAGAATGAGGCTCAGTCTGGATTGGTCTTCCCTGTACACACCCCACTAAAACTTGTGGGGTGGAGTGAGTGTGTTGGATATATTTCTGACCCTGCTATTAAGGATTTTTCTCATTTGTAATTTAAAATCAAACAGTTTCTTCACTTGACTAATGAAATGATAATCATAAATACATTTTCCATATTCCTTGTTTTCCTACTCATAGTAGTCATTATTTAAGAGACAGTTTTTGCATTATTCAGATCATGCTCCTAGAACAGGTCTTCATCTGGCCTGAAAAGGAGACTAAGTTTTATGTCTCAAAACAGACTTATGCAGTTTATAGCCTTTTCCTAAAACATAGACTGGAAACTTGGTGAATAAGGGAATACAGTTTCTCAGAATTTCATGCCTAAGAAACAATTATTTATGTGAGGAAATAAAACTATTTATCTACTATCCTAAGCTAACAAAATTACATTGTAGAGAGACTTTGCTTGAAACCAGGATTATGCTCAAAGTAGATACAACCCTATGTACTTTAATTCATTAGTTACATGCCCACAGCAGCAAATTAAACATGTAATACCTCTCTAAGTTCCTTGCTGCTTAGACACTAATCTATTATTGGAAACATTACAAGGTGGAAATACCCTTAGAGATTCTTACAGCCTACCTCTGATAATGCAGACTTGTTTTTTACTCTTATCTTAAAATATTTAAATCCTTGTAAGACCTGTTATAAACATTTCCAGAATGTCAAGTGCTGCAAAACAATCTTTATTAGTATACATGGTATGTCATTTCACTATCTAGTTATTAAAGTGGGGTTGGGGAGGGAAAGGAATAGAAGGAAAGCTACAGAGAAAAAATGTACTCTCTGCGTTTGGTTTCAGATATAGATTACACCACACCACTGCATTCTGGCAAGTTTAAAGATGTTGTGAAGGTCACATTGGTATTTTCCATTGTTTTGCATTAAATGACTACTGTACTTTAAAGATGAGCTTTAAAAGTAATGGATTTACAGTAATCTTGTAAATCTGTTTTGGCACAATAAAAATACTAATGAAGAATATTATATTTCTACATTGTTTCTTGCATATCAGTCCTTTTTTTAAATTCAACACTTTGTATGGGCACAAAAGTGTTCTCTAAACCCTGAAAAACTCTTCAGCTTTACTCCTGCTGATGGTTTTAATCTGATACATTCCATAACACAATGTCTGGAGTCCAGACTACAGCAGGTAGAGCAGAAGGCTCCAAGTAGAGAAGTCTGTCAATCAGTTTTGGTGCACAAACCATTTAGGACAGAGCTGTGTTTGAGTTTTCTGATTGGTTTGTGTTTCATTAATTATGGGAATGGGTCTCCCTGGAAATATACCAAAAAATAAATTTCACTCCTCTCAGCATTATTTTCTCCAACTTGAGATGAGCCTGTCTATTAGAAAACACCTAATTTCAAAAAAGAACAAAGAAGATTTTTTCATCTCTTTTCCACTTCTACTTTCCAGTTCTTGTCAATGTTCTGTTGATTTTGAGTAGAATGCCAGAAGTATAAACACAAGAAAAAACAATGTTAAACAAAGACATAACCTGCAGCTCAGGGAATCGATCTGTTCTGATTCCTTATGCCATTCTCATGTGCCTCCAAGGTATCAAGCAGGAAATATATCTGTCTCTAAGAAGAGAGACCTAAGAGACAATTAAAAAATATCAGTAAAGAGTGAAGGAATTCTTGAATATATATTAAAGTCCTTTGAAGTTCTTGTCTGCAGGTTACGCAGCAGGAAACATAAAATCAAGTAAATTAAGAGAGTGATAGCATTGCACAGGCATTGTCTCATTTCTTAACAAGTAATGTTGTGAGCCATAACATGCTGTGTGGTTTACATACAGGTTTTCTGGCTTGATGCTTGGCTTGTTCTCTTTGCTTTGTTATCAGTTGTTTGGAACTGTTTTGTGATATATTACATAGTTTCTGGCAAGGTCACTGTCAAAATCCCTGGTTTCTCTGAGTGTCATCAAGCATGTGCTGAGAGACGTGTTGTCAGATGGACATATTTTAAAGGCCTTTCTAAAGCATATACATCTGGACTTCTAATATAAAAAATAATGTAAGAAAAAGTTAATATGAAAAATTAATCTGATTTTGAAAAAAGTGCAGAAAGGTTTGACATTTGCTCAAGATGGTGTATTTTATCACTTTCAAACTTCTTCAATTTAATGACAACTTTGAGATCGAAATTATAATAAACTGAAATATGGTATTGTCAACAAAACTCAAGTGAAGAAAATATTGAAGAAGAAAAAACAAAATGGATAGTAAGCAAACATTTTAACTGGAAGGGTGGGAAATTGGGGGATGAAATCCAGGTAAGGTAACTGGAAAAGTGACCTTCAGCAGCAAATAGTGCACTTTGTTTTCCCACTAGTAACCTTGATTTCAGTCAATGTGTATTATAAATGCACACAAACAGAATAACTAATGATTTCAACCAAGTTTGCTTAAAGTGTTACTATCTTTGTCATTTGTATAGGAAATCTATATTATTGTCCTGACAATGTCAAGCATTAAAGAATGATTATTGCTCTATTTTTACACAGACCTACTACAGCTATTATAATATCACGTAAAGGATAACTTTTGTGTGTCCTGTAGTTTGTGTGTCCTGTAATATATTAAGATTATTATAGTTCAAACATACCAAAGGAAATATTTTCCTCATTGCCATCTTTGTCTTCTGAGAAATACCACGGGCATAATTAATTGATACGATATTTTGCACACAAATCCTTATGTATTCCTGAATATGGCAGTGCCTCATACAGAAACTATTGTGCCATGAACCTGGAGTAACCTTCCAGAAAAACAGCTGAACCAAGCAAGGTTTCTGGGTCCAAAAAGAGATAACACAAACGCATGAATTTGAATTGGATCTGTGGATCCAATTCTATGATGAGCTATCCAACTTCTTATAAAAATGCTAAAAAAATATTATTAATTTGATGTGAATTTTTTGGCTTTCTAACATATGCAAAATATGCACTAGGCAACTTCTCACACAGGTCATCTTGTGAGGAATCGATTCAGAATATGAACATTAAACACTCAGCAAAAGTACTGTTTAATTTAAAGGACTAATATAGCTCATTGGCAGAAGTCCTTGTCTTTGTCTGTGAATAAGGAATTACTAATGGGAGAAAGAGGGGCCTGATCACCTCTGTAAGACAGGTTACATGTACATAGATAATTGCTTATGCAATATGTCATTGAAGTACCTCCTTCACACCTGACTAAAGACTTAGGGAACTTGACTGCCAGCAATGTCTCCTAAGTACTAAATACATAAGTAAATGATCAGTTAAAACCACTGCGTCTTTTTAGAAATAGGTACATTCCAAGATATAAAATCTGGAATATTTTTTACATAGGAAAGAGACAAGTTGCAGTAGCTTACAGAAGCCTTAAATCATGGAAACATTATTCTTACAATAATTACTATTCCCATTGTATACACATATACAAAGTAAATGCACCTTCTGGCACCTGCCATGACCTAGGCTGCCGTTATATTTGGAGTTGTGCAATGCCAGAGGCAATAAAATGAGCCCTGCTCTGAAATCCTTATTGCCTTTCTTCACCTTATCTGAATTGACCATTCAGCTTTATGAACTGCCATGTCCTTGGTATATATTATTTTTATTGGTATAATATTTACATGAGCAAACCAAAGTTAATATAGACTTGCCTGGAACAAGATATACCAAGGAAAGAAGTATCAGATGAGATGACGGAAACTGTCAAAAAGATTTTACATCTTCAAACATAACTAAGCAAAAAGCAGCTTTTCTTTGCTTCTGATCTTGGTCTGTTTTCCACATCCCACTGCAAGACCCATGGAACTAGGAAAGAAAGGAAGATTAAACCACTTCAGGTAGGCATTTTCTCATGTTCTCAAGTTTTTTAACTCAGTTATGTCATGTCCGTCACCTGTTTGCACTGTCCTCAATTTATCAGTCACTTGTACAAATTGAATATTATGCAAATCTTAAACTAGAGTTTGTGACAGTGTATCATTATGAGCCAAATTTTCAGTAAACAATGGTAGTTGTATTACAAGACTTCATATTCATGTTCCATAATAAAAGATGCACTGTGCACCTGGGGCCTGGCCATGAGGTGAGATGAACGTGACATTATTGATGTGAAATTGACCTGTTGGAGGAAAGAGAAGGAAAAAAAAGAAAAAGAGAAGGAGAGGAGAGGGGGGAGGAGAGGAGAGGGAGAGAAGAAGGAGAGGGAAGGAGAGAGAAAGGAGAGGGAAAGGGAAGGCAAGGCAAAGGAAAGCTATTTTATTGACAGAAAGCAATACTGTGTGCAAAACATAATTTCCCATTAGTAAAACAAACAGACAAACAAATTCAGGTTTTCTGGAAGCCTCAAAATGCAATTCATTTGTTTTATCAGTAAGGCAGAGGTCAAAACAACACAGCCAGAGTGCTGAAGAATCATATGTTTCCTTCAAATATCATTGGGAGCAGAAGGTGGTTAAAACTCCTCTGCTCACCTCTCCAAAGGCAGATGCCTTGAATGCTTCAAGGTAGCAAAAGCTAATAAAAGGAAAGAGATTAGAGATCAGATTAGTTAATTCGAGATGTTTTCACCACATGGAAATTAAGGTGGTTCTGACTGAGGAGAGATTTCACAGGGCAAGTTAATCAATATTCAGATTCATTACATGTGCATGTTTGTTTTTTCAACTGTTTGTAAGCTGAAGCCTGAAAGTTTATGACTGCATGCTAAAAACACCTAGACATAATTCAGTGAAGAACTTTCCTGATTGTGGTTCTTTACATGTCAGTGAGAGAATCTATAAAAGAACATTATTGGGCTAGGTGATCATTGAAATGTAAGTTTTTTCTGTGATAATTTGAAAGCATAATATTTGTAAGCTGAGTCAGTTTATACAAAGAATGGTTTCTAAACAGAATTCAGAAATACACTGCTGTAACAAAGGTACTAATGTATGTGTGTGTAATACTGTTCTTGTCTGGACAAAGTTTGTCCTGTTCCAGTGTCAGGGACCTTGTCGTCCCTTTGTGGCTGCCCTCCCAGCAAACCTGTCCTTAATGGTGGGAAGAGGGAACTGATTCTTCTACTTCAGACTTTATACTTCACTGGATTATCACCTGCTTCTCAGAAAAATTAACAAAGAAATTAATATTTCATGGAAGCAGACAAATTGGAAAAATAACCGGTGCCAGAATAGAAACACACTTAAATGATTTATGTTTCTTTAAATTGTATTTTAATTTACTTTGTAGAATAAATATTTAATTAAAATTATGATTTAAACCACAATTATACAGAAGTTTTTATTTTGCTCTTAAATCTTTTCTTTTAAAATTGAAATTATGTATGGAAAATTCTTCAAGAAATCCTTCCAACTGATTTTTTTTAATGGGAAAAAAATTATTATTCTACTAAATCTAATATTTGCTACAAGTTACCATGGTAGCAAAACAACAATCAGTGCTACTGAAAGACTAGACCAATGTCATTCTGTATGGTTAGATCTGTTTCAAAGCAACTAGAGAGTATCCATCCTAATGCTTTTAAAGTTATTAAGCGTTTTACTTGCATTTAAAAATAACATATAGATTTTTAATTTCAAGAAATAATCAGAGCCTGCTGGAAAATGATAATGTCTTCATTTATATCATAGTGGAGGCAAACACATGATCAAGTGAGTCAGATTAACTAAGAAGAGGAATCAAAGGCACAGTGACACGGGGTAATGAGTCCAATTCCAGCAGTGGTAGTTTGTTTAATTCATTTGAGAGAACAAAGTCTGAAAACTGGGCCAGGCAGGTTTGCTCCTCAGTGTTAACTACCTGAGACTCAGCTCCAGACCCACCACCTTTCCACAAAGCTCTTCATCAGGAGGGAGCACCACAACTCCTGATGAAAGTAAGAGCTGTTCCTGTACCACCACCTCCTATTGAAGAGCTTTGGGCAGATACAAGCCCCCCTTCCCTTACCCACAGGGCGCACAAATTCTGTCAAGAACTGAGCCTGAGGAGCCTGTCACTGCTGAGCCATAGTGAGGGATGTTCCTACAGAATTGTAGAAAAACCAAGTTGGAAGGGACCTTGAAAGGTCATCTAGGCACTACTCGTGTGATCAAGTCTAGATATTGCAAGAACTCATCTACAAATCTAGGCAAAAGTATACCAAAGTCAGGAAAGTTCTCCAAGGCATGAAAGCTAATGCAGCAACCTCTGTGCAGCACATCAATTTACCAATTTGCTGTTTCTGTTTTGTTTTTTGTTTGGGGTTTTTTTGTTTATTTGTTTTAAGTCAGGGGTTTATTACTGTGCCTAATATCCATAATAGTATGCTAAGCTTGAAATACACTGAGAAAAATACCCTTAGAATTACAAAAAATAAGTCATGGAGATAGAAACACACAGTTGTTTTAAGACTGCTTGTTTAATCTGCCTCGAAAAGGGCAGCTTTAGTGCCACTAAGTCATCTGCTGTTTTCGTCTGTTCTGAGCAATCACAATAGGGTCCTATAAAATGTTTGAGAGAATTTCTGTTTATTGTAGGAACTAAGGCAGTCATGAGGGGCACAGGTACCTGCATGGCTTTCTGAAACTCCAGTGCTGAATGTAACAGTGACCCACGGTTAGTCAGAAATCAGTGCACGCTGACCACGAGCTCACACTGATGGCAGTGCTGGAAAGGAAGGAGGCAGTAGGAGAGAAGGACAGAAATAGTTTAAGGCCAGACTTATTTGGCTTTACCTTGGTTTAAACTGATGTTGTTTTCATGCTTTAATGTACTTCAAGTACCATCGTTTTCAGGTCATCACAGGTTGTTTTATTTCTGCTGTTTCACTTCCTGCTCCAGTACATTCACACATCAGCATCCACTTCTCAGCCTTATCAGTACTTTACCCACTATTGCAAACATTGCCAAAATTCCTTCTTAAACTCTAAAACTCAGAAGCATTTTACTTCGAAGTTTACTGCTTCTATTTCAGACTTGAAGGAGCCTTTGTCCAAAACATTGTTTGTTTTCTTTCCAAATATATTACTTAATCCATGAGAAGTATCACTTACAAGTCTTGTCCTCCTTTAAAAAAATCTGTGTATTTCCATGTAAATTAATATTGGGAGCAATGTTGTTTCCTGCCAATACACAAGATAATTAAAATTAATAATTTACAGTCTTTGATGCTTTGCAATTAGTTAAAAATCATCAATGATCAACAAAGCAGGGATGCGTGTGTATTTATAGTATGTACAAGATAGTTGCAGGTATTATAAAATTCTTTTGCTAGCCCATCTAAATATTTTTTTCTCTGAACACAGACACTCCAAACCACAAGTGCTGTTCAGACAGCAGAGATGGGATGAGCTGCAAGTTGCCAGAATTCACTGCAATGTTTCAAGAAGCTTCTGCCTCCAGAACATGTGGGTGAAAACATGGTAAAGCAAGGAGACAAATATTAGTTGTGAAAAGTGTGTGGCATAAACAATATTTGTCTGACCCATTCACATGTGCCTGTGTGGATTTGGAAGAGAGGAAGAGCTCCTCTGGCTGGGGAACATGCAAGGCCTAGTTATGGTCTGGACATAAGAACAGGTGGCCTTCTCTCCCTGTGGGTTCCCAAATTCTCCAGTGCATCGTGTATCACTTTGCCAGCTGCTCTACTTTTTTTTTTTCTGGCGTTAGCAAGAAACAGTCTCACGAGGGAACATCTTGGATATCCTTATATGTTGCAGAGACCTCTTCTTGTAAGCAACCTAACTCTTGGGCTTATGTTTCTCTAGCAACACAAAAAATTACTCTACTTAAATGAAACTTCAAAATGAATACTAGTATGATTGATATTGATGAAGTAGTAATAATCTTTCTGCTTCACAAAAAACATTCATTAATTCATTTCTGGCTCCAAGAAGTGTGCTGATAAAAAATTTAGCTGAAGTTTTATTGAGAGGTTTTTATGACTGACAAAACATGTATTTCATATAGTCAGGATGTTTCTGTCACAAATCCTGAATGTTTTACTGTCAATATTCAATCTTTCAGAAAAAATAGCTCCATAAAAGTAGTCATAAAACAACAGTATAAGGAATTTGTCTTTACATGAAAATATATATCTTGAAACAAATAGTTTTAAGCAAGGAAGAGGAAATTTACAAAAGCATTGGTTCACTCACCATAAGATTTCTTCTGTTTAATTATAACTGTCAAGTTCAATCTACTAACACAAGAATTCAATTTGCTTAAATATGAATTTTATAAATATGGAAAAGGATTAAGAAAAAATAAAGACATTTCATTTTGTCTAGTGTGAGATATTTCCTCAACTGATAATCTTAGCGATTAATGAACTGAACAACTACATTTTATTGCTTGGGGTTTTTTTACATACTTGCAACTGTTAGTTGTCATTTGAGGTACTGCAAAATTATGTATGGCAACTGTTCATTAGTACCAAGAGCACTTGCAGCACTTTTTTTTTTTTTTAAAATATACCCCCATTTAAGGTACTGTCTTGTGATACACTTTCAAAGAGATAGCTCCAAGCATTATTAACATTGCAAATTATTCTGCTTCTCAGAATTGGTGGGTGAAATAATCTGATGTTTGTATGCAGCAACTCCTGGGGGAATAAAACTTCAACAGTTTTTCATATGGCTTGAGTCTATTACATATTAACCTTCTATAATGTCTTTTATTTCTAGCAGAAGTAAGATATATAAAATAAAAAAAAAATAAAAATAAAAATTATTAGGCTTGGCCAAGTCACAGAACCATAAATTTATAGAATATCTTGAGTTGGAAGAGACTTTAAAGATTACCTAGTTCCAACCCCTCTGGCATGGCAGGCACACCTTCTACTGAATCAGGTTGCTCAGGGCCCCACCCAACAGAACTCCAACTAATCTCTCATCACTCCTGATCTCATCTTTGGCTGGGGATCATGTGCTTGCTGATTTGGATTAGAAACAACCATTCTCTCCATCCTGTACCTACTCTGCGGGTCACTAGGATTTACTAATTGCTAATTGTCTTCTACCAGGGTGTACTGAGATGATGCATGTAATTGTACAGGGATCCCGACAACTTTGATTTAACTGCAATTTCCACATGCCATTCTTGCAACTTTTTTTAAGGAACTTCTTTTTGGCCTTTTCCTGCTGCATTTTGCAGTGCATTCTCCATCCTTGAAAATCTTCATATTTGTTACAGCTTCTACACTACTACCCTTAGTGATCCACTACACTGGAATCAGAGAATTGTCCTACCATTGATACAAAAATAAGAAAACGAAAGAAAAGAAAGGAAAGAGGAAATCTGTAGAAGACAGTTTGAAGTCTTCAAATATATTTGTTCTAAAACCAGTAAAAGACTTCATCGAAAGAAACTCTTGGGTAAGACTGCAGCATTCATTATCAATGTACTTTAATGTTTTCAAATTTTTCATTCTCCAAATTTTATTTTTACAAACACTGTGGTTGAATTCATGCCCATTGCACCTTACTGACAGTTAATGTACTAGCTGGGTAGTTGGGAAATGTTCAATAAGCATCCCATATGTGCTTGGTCAAATTGCTTGTAATCAATATTTTTATATATTTAGACACCACACAACAACTAAGACCCATTGCTTTTGTCCTAAGAAATATTTCCAAGCTGTTGGACCTTAATTTTGCTCTTTCAAACTTTGCAATATATTAAATGGGAATCAAAGAAAGTGTTTATTTAGTGAAAGTACTTAGATGACAAATTCAGGTAAGAGAGAAGTATTCATAAATTGTGACTACAAAATATCAGTGATTGGTTTTTTTATAACTCAACAGACAATCTCTGCTGTTATAATTCTAAATATATAGTTCTTTATAGAATATAAATAGTAAGTGAAATTCAGTTCAAAATCCATGATCATTTAATTAAGATTGGTATTTTACTTTTATTGCCTTAGAATGTTAACTTGATTCAGTTCAATATGCTGGAAAGTTTCTCAAGGCATTCAAAATAATCTATTTTATCATTAATAACTTCACTAAAGTAAATTCTACTCTTGCAAGAAAATTTATAATCATACAGTCTGTGTCTCTTACAGAACATACTTGTAAACAATTAACATTGTTAATTTACTTTTTTCTGTGTGAAATCAGTACAAAAATTCTTCTATTCATGCCACGACAGCTCCTAACCCTGTCCACTGAAGGAATTACTCTCCATTCCTTAACTTCCTCATCTGTGCAGCTTGATAATGAGTGTGTGTGGGGAATAGTGAAGAACAGTATATTCTCAGGCAAGAAACTACAAAGCACATGGACACTAAACCTCATTTTCCCCATCAATCCAAAACCCAGAATTCCTCAAGTGCCATATGAGGATCTACTCCTAAATTAGCAATGAAATTATGACAGGTAAAATTTATGTTTATTACTCAGTAGATAGGAACACCTATTGACAAATGGTATTAATGCAAAAGTAGTATAGAGATTTTTGTGACAATCTTAGCCAAAGATCTCCCACAGATATTTGTTTAATATAATTAGAGTCGTAAACAACATGGTAAAACCCTGTCTAAGAAAAGGAAAGGAAGGTGCATTTACTTTCTTCCAAATTGATAGATTACTTTTCTTTTTCCTTCAGAAGTTAGAAAATTTTATTTAAATATTGCACCTTGTTTATATAAAACTTTATTTATGTAAACAATGTCTTGTGGAGATATTTGCCTTTCTGTCTTTCCTGACTGTGTAATCTGGCCATCATTTCTGAACAGAGTCACATGTGCACACACACACATACCACAAAGTTTTTCCTCAAAACATTGGGTGGACTCAGGAGGTCTTGAAGGACTTTGGAGTCTGAACTCCCAGAATGAGGGAGAACTAGAAAACGAGAGCTTATGTTTATTGGGTGTATGCTGTCCATGCTACCAATGCTGGCTGTAGCTGGCATGTATCAGTTGTACAATGTTTTTATAGAAATTTTTCCTATAAAAAAAGCAGGTACCATCAAGCTCATCAGTAAAAGTAATAAAGACTTAATTTTTTTCTTTTTTTTTTTTTATTTTTTCCAAGGGAAAAAAAAGGCAACTTTCTCTCAGTGAAAGCTGTGAAGATGTGGTTATGCTTCTTATTTTCTGCTGGATATGCTTAAATGATTTCCCATTCAGCACTTGGGTCTGGAGCTTCTTTCACCCTCTTTTGAAGAACTTAGGACCTAACTCTTTAATATACTTTGGTGTCTTCAGAACTCCTGAGAAGATATTGCCATCCATAGCCTAGAGCTACTTCAGAAGGAAGTAAAGACCCCTCTGAGTCCAGTGTCTAAAATGCTTAACACCTGTTAATTTCACTGGCAGTTTGGCACTTCAATGCCTTTAAAACTCTGCTTTATTTTTACTATGTTAAAAAAGTCTGGGTGAATTTTGTTTCATCTATATAACTTTTCATTCTAGTGTTTTAGTTTTACATCTAATGGCTATTTTATATCACTAGTCAAAGTTTTAAGACTTTCTATAATGTAGGTTATATACCTTTAAATACAGCCAGTGGAACACAGTACTTGAAGCCTTAAAGGTGATGACTGTCATTTTTGAAACCTCTCAGGTTACACAGACCATACTGCCTCCACTTGCATGCCACCAAGTTATTTTAAGATAATGTGTATATGTTAAATTAGTACTTTCTTTGTAAGCACATTTAAAATAGTTCCAAGCTTAATGTCTATAAGTAAGAGTATTTACTTAAGGCACCAACCAATATTTTGCTGTTGTTTTTTAAATAGCTTCACAAATTGAAGGAAACATTTCAAAAAAAGGTCATAATGTTTCCCTATTCCTGCTTCAGGCACATAAATGTTATTTCCTCTGCAATGTCATGTATTGACCATCTGAAACTTGATAAATCAGAAGATAGATTACAGTGGAGCTCTATGTATTTAAGTATCAAGCTGATCCATAACTTTCACAGCAACCAAAAGCCATTTCTTGTCAGTGCTGTCCAGAATATATCCTGACAGTTCAGTGGGAGTTTCAGTGCCATTTATTTTCAAATCAATACTCAATTACTAAGAGGAAGATTCACTCCCTTGCCCATTTTCAAGATGAAATTATGGACTAGAGCAATAACACTTAGTCAAGGCAAGCCACTGTCCATTAACTCATGATGCTACCAAAAACCCATCCAGACACTTTATTAAAGCTCAGTCTTTTTTCAGCTTTTAATTAATCATTGTGAAAAAGGCCTTTCACATTGTGACTGATGACCAGAGAAAACAATTTTCTCCTAACTGCCTTTTAATTTCAACTCTGGGAGTGCTCATTGACTGAATCTCACAACAACCCATCAATGCTAGTTTTTAATGTGTTTTCTCCTTTGTTATTGAGAAGAATGGAGTGGCAATGAGGCTTTGTGCTCCTCTTCATAACTCAAATAATTGATTCAGTAAATGCCTCACATTTGCTAGTGGATAAAAAGTGCTGTCAATGTAGATAGTAGGCACTGTATAAATTACTCCATTAATAGGAAATAAAGCTATTTACAATTTTTAAAGTGTAAAGTGCAAGTGGTTTTAGAAAAAAAAAAAAGGAGTACTACTTCTTACATGTGTGTATGGACTTTTTTTTTTTCTGTAAATGCTAGTAACAGGATACAAGGGATCAGAAAAGGATTAGCAGACTAAGACTACAATCCTTTAGCAGTGTGCCTATGTGAGTAGCCTATTGCAGAAAAACACAAAGTACTCTACAGTGGTCATATAGCATAAATCATGCTTTATTTTTCTGTTATTTTGGACACTGGAGGATAAGAGATGAAAGAGACTTCACTGAGAAAAGAAAAAAATAATTATAAACAAATGGATGCACTGTGTGTGTTTGTAGAAGCAAAGCTTTAATTGAAACTGCTTTGTGTCTTCCAGAATTAGAATGTTCCTCTACATTTGACAGTAAAATCCAGGAAATGCATACAGGGTAATGCAGTGCTCTCATCAAAGAATGGTGGATAGAGTATAATGCCTCAAGTAGATATACTGTGTATACTAGTGCTCTCCTAAAACAGTAAAAGATACTTGGAAAGAATTTTATCTGTACATATTTATGTCATCATCATGGCTAGACTCACGAACAAAGATTTGGGAGGGTTTTACCCATGCCTGCTGCAAGCGCGCTGATGGCTGATAAGGCCAATGTGAGATAGGCAAGTCTGGTTGCAAAAGGCACAGCAGAAAGTCTCTGTAGGTGGTACTGTCTAGGTATAGTTCTTTCTGCATTGTCTTTTCTCCTCCAGACTGATTCTGCATATATTTATGTAAGATATTTTTATTTAATCCTATGCATGTGTATTTATTTGCAAACTAAAAAAAAAATATCACTGAATTTTAAAAATAGATACTGAATCACTGCAAATTCATATACAATAATATAATCAAATGTATTATTTTAATATCATGATTAATAATGTAATAATTAATGGCAGCATCAGACATGACTGTTCTGAGACCATAATTTAAAGATTAGGTATCTTCTTAACTTTGAACCTTCTTAAACTTTTCTGAATTTATTGCTTCAGATATACTTTCATGAAGGTAGGTCTATTGATTAAGGACTAACTGCATTGCATATTATGAAATATGCCAAAATAAAGTGTACTATCAAAACTATTCAGATTGATGAACCTTGACATAGATAATGTCCTGTACATGAAAAAAACATAAACATATAACAACAGTGTAAGAGTCTTGGTCTGTTCTAGAAAGGATTATCTGTGGATTTTTTCCAACAGATAAGGCATGTATATTATCTAGCATGGTGAATGTGAAAGCAAAAGTTAGCTATTTTATCAATACACAGTAGAAACAATGACTGGAAATACAGGAAAAAATCACAGAAAGTAAAATAAAGGCAGTCTACTAAATCTGCCAGACTAAATTCTTGTATAAGAACAGATGTTTTATTTTGCATGTTAACTCTGTCATTGAAACTAGTAACTTCTGTTTGTCTACCACTTTTCTTGCAGTTATATCAAAGGCTAATTACACTCAGTGTGTTATCCTTGCTTTAATTTTTCTGACTAGGCAAGTATTTGATGCATCCTTTTTCAAGCACCAGCTGCTGCCATCACCCCTTTTGCTCACAGATACACTGTTTGTTCACTACAATCCTTTCATCTTCTCCTGAATTATTCCTTTGAAAAACCAGATTAACCAAGCATGACCTGCCTATTTCCAAAAGCAGTGTGAAATAATCTTCTTAACTTTATCCTTGCACTTTTTACAGCAGTGAGAATTGATAGGCACACAGGTACCCCAGACACCAAACCTTGACTTGTTTGAAAATCGAGAGCATTACAATACACTACAAAGATACTGCAGCCTGAGAACAAGGAGCAAGCAGGAAACACTTTTTGGCAGTTTTCTAATGGCATCTTTCACATGCAAAGAACTTTTCAAGGGTGTGTTCTCCCCTATGTTTTATGTCCTGCCTGACACCCAGCAAGGGCCTTGTGACATGTTTGTGAGAATCTTATCCCTCTTTGAAGCAGGGGAGTTACTTCTGTGCAGACAGACAGAAGAACATACACAGCCCCATTCCTGAGAAAAAACTCTTTTCCACATTGAGGCTTCCCTGAGGGAAGACTCCTATCTTTCCCTCCTTGCCAAAATCTTCCATTTTCTCCTCCTACAATAGCTTTGCTACCTATGGGTTATCTTCTAAACTTTTCAGATTTTTAAAAATCACTTTTAATTGTCTCATAACTTTTAATGTGTACTGATTGTTAATGATTTTCTGGTTTTTTTTTATTTTGATACATCCTCTTTTACCTCTAATTTAGCTCTTGATGAATTTAGCTCTTTGCATTGAAATAAGCGAGTTTTTAATCAAGGTTATCTTCTTTCTGGATTATGAAATATTTTCTTGGCCATCTATAACTCTCAGTTTTCACTCTTTTTTTTCTTAGCTAAATGTTTATTCCAAGGCAGTCTCATTCATAACTCCCAATTTGCCTAGTTTTGGGAAAATTAACTCATTTACAATGTTAATATATATAATTGTATCCACATTTTTTTATCAATATATTCCAGATATAATCTGGTTCCAGTTAATCAACAGTTCCAGATGACTGTACCTTTTATGTAAAGATGAAAAGAATGAACTATTAGTCAAGTAGTGATTGTTTGCTGGAAAATTGTATAGAAAGTCTTCATAACACTAGAAAAGGTTCACCAGGGAAGCTGCAGTTCCACATCACTCAAAGTGTTCAAGGCCAGATTGGATGAGGCTTTGAGCAACCTGATCCAGTGAAAGGTGCCTCTGTCCATGACAGGGGGATTGGAACAAGATGATCTTTATGATCTCTTCCAACTCAAACCATTCCATCATTCTGTGGTTCTATGTTTTATTACAAGAAGTTCTAAATTCTAAGACTATTTCTTCCAATTTCTTTTTCTTCAAAATATGGATTTTCTTTCAAAGATTTTTGTTGTACATAACAGACATTTATCAGAGCATTATTTCTCAGAGCTATGGACCTTTTGCCCCCTCCACGTAGGAAAGTCACAGAACAGACCTGTCTCTTTGACTATCATTACAGTGCCCTTCCTTAGATCTTGAATATAATCTTCTCACCACACAGATCTTTTTGTTATTAAAGAAACCATAAACATTTTCATGCTCTTAAGTTACACGTGGAAATATTCAGTATATCATGTGTAGTCACATTTAATATTCACTTTCCCAGTATGGCATAAGACAATTGAATAAGATCTTCCCAGATGCAGATGATTCTATGAAGCCACATGATGCAGATCTAGAATGAGCCTATCAAGGAAGGGTCAACTTTTGTGACAGATTATAGTGGGAGTCTCACCCAGCTCCTGTGTGCAAGCAGTGATGGATTCTGCTTTTGGTGAGATCACTAATACCCATCATGTGTCAATGCTCTTAGAAACATCTGCGAGGAATTCATTTAGAGTTATATTCACACAGTTATGCCTGGGTTACCATGGCAATTCTCCAGAGAATCTCTGAAAAGAATAACTTTGCTTCAGTGAACTTGGACACATCCTGAATTGTGAGGGCTAGAAGTCAGAAGTTCACCACCAGAAGTCCTATTCAAAAATCTTTCTCTGAACAGGAGAATCAACATTGTGTTAGGTACCATGGAATGTTACAGACTAAAATATTTGGTCTGCCTTTGTTAACAAGAATTTTTGCTGTCAACCTCTACCCTGCTTTACGACTACATATATTAAAGTAAAGAAAGTACACCAAAAGTACAATTTTAGATTCAAATTCTTTGAATAAGCCAGACAAAACAGAGCCCCTGCATTATATGACTGTTGGCATATCATCCAAAATTATTAGCTGTCAAAGTGATTATTATGTGTTCCCTTTCACTGTGTGTTACTTTACAATGCTTATTTAAGTATCACTCAACCAGAGCTTTGTGTCATTTTGCAGAATCACAGAATAGTCAGGGTTGGAGAGAATCTCTGAAGGTCATCCAGTCCAAGTTTCTGCTCAGAGCAGGATCATGTAAAGCAGATTGCTTAGGACCAAATCTAGTTTTTAATGACTCCAAGATTGAGACTACACAACCTCTCTAGGTAACTAATTCCAAGATTTAACGACATTTACAGTAAGAAGATTTTTCTTACGTTTTTACTATCCAACAGGAATTCCAAGTTGTTTCCTGTAAAGATTCTTTCCGGCCAGTGAGCCCACAACCTATCCTGCTACATGGTATTTTCCTTTGCTGAACTTAGTGAGCTTCCTGTCAGCTCATTTCACAGCTTGTCCCTCTGAGTGGCAGCACAGCCACCTGGTGTATCAACCATTCTACCCACTTTGGAATAGCCTGCAATCTTGTTGAGAATGCACTCAGTTACATCATCCAAGTCAATAATGAAGACATAAACCAGTGTTGGCCCCAGTGTTGGCCCCATTATTGACCCTGGAGTATTCCAATAGTGCCTGGTGTCCAGGTGGACTTCATGCCACTGATCAACCCTCTAGGCCCAGCTGTTCTGGAGGTTTTCAATCCACTCCACTGTCCACTAATCAATTCTGCACTTTATTAGTTTGTTGGTAAAGACATTATTGGAGACAGTGTTGAAAACCCACCTAAAGTCAAGATAAACAATATCCACTGCTTTCCCCTTACCCATTAAACCAGTCTTTTTATTGATAAATATTGCTAGTTAGTCACAGAATCATAGAAATATTTAGGTTGGGAAAGACCTCTAAGATCTCATCAGACCAACTGATGGTCAAGTGTGACTTTCCTGTTGTGAAATGATTCTGATTACTCCAAATCACCACTTCTCTTTAATACATTTGGGAATTGTATCCAACATTATTCACTCCACCACTTTGCCTAGTATCATGAACAAGCCATTGTTTCCCTGACCTTCTGCCTTGTCCTTGAAGGAGGTGTGATATTTGTTTGGAAACCTTCTCCAGTTGCCACAACCAATTGTACAAAAACAATCAAAATTGTCTTGCAGTGACATCAACCAGCTCCTTCACAGTTTGCTACAGATAATTTAAACTGATATTGATGAAGACTGTGAGACCTTTTGCTCTTGCAAAATGGAGATGACTTGTTATTGATACTGTCTAATCTTCACTATGTATAAATATATTTTAAATTATCCCATAGTTTCCACCATGTTAACCCTAAAATAGCAACATGAAAAAAATCTGTACTATGAAAACTACAGAAGAATTAGATATATACTTAACAGATTGAAGCAGAGTTGATAATAAGTACTTGAACTTGGAGAATATTTAATATTCTTTCACAACAGAAAATTTTACTCAATTCTAGTAAACATTTTTGCAGAACATCAGATGTAACAACCCTCATTTTTGTCTTTTCAAAAATACTGAAATTAAATGTGTTTGGGTTTCTTTTCAGAAACTTTTGAGCATAGCTCAGAGTTTACTTGCGTATCACATTGCCTTGGAAACATCTGAAAGAATTCCCCAGACTAGGTTACATCCCCCTCCTTCTTTGGCATTTGGCATGGTGAAAAGGCAGTTTATTAGAGAAGTTACAGATTTGGTAGATCATCACTGCCTGAGCTCCTGTCAGTGTAGCAGTGTTCTCATATTGTTCAATCCCACCAGACAGCCACTCTGCTCCTAGCAGACCGATCAGTGCTCTCTGCTGTTGGTCAGAGACAGATTTAAGACAGAATGTGTATCTGTCAGCACAGTCACTATTTTACATGGCTTCTAAAAGAAAAAACTAGTTTTAACCCATTGGAATTGAGAATGATGACACTGTTTTAGGTACAACTTTCAGTTAGAGAATAAAACACTACCCATGTCACCCTGAGGTGTCAATTCTAAAGCATGTTTTTAAATAACTTTTGCATACAGATTTCCCATGAAAAGACAGCTGCATTTGCAGTAGATCACGCTCCATAGTCATCTGTAAAACTTCATTCCTTTTTAAAGCTTGTTTAAAAAATGTTTTTAAAACACAGCTTAAACAATAGCACAGTGACTAGTGATCACTGCATACTGTAGATAATTAACTTCCAGTCAGCTACATTTGAGAGCCATGTGGCATGCCGTCTTCCTCTAAGTAATGAAGCAGAGAAACAGAGATACAGTACAGAATATACATCTCAAATGTAGCAGCAGAAGAAACTGTTTTTGGGGCACCAGGGACAGTTAAATGAGTAAAAGGGGGAAAAAATTATTGTCAGACATTAATTTCTATTTGCATCAGTATCTATGCCACCTAGACCATATCTTTTGAAGGAATCATCTTGTCTAAATCTTCTGTAAAGGCTAGATTAGCTTTATATCTGTCATTCTTGACAAATGTTTGTCTAACCTGTTCTTTAAGGTCTCCAAGGAGGCAGACTCCTTTAACTTCTCATGCAATCTATGCTAGTCATTAACTATCCATTTTGTCAGGTAGTTTTTCTTCTTGTCTAAATCTGAGTATGGCTTGCTGGAGTTTAAGTACCAGCAATACTTCTTGCCTTCTCTAGAACAGACATAGAAAATAGATTGATTTCAACATTTTCAATTTGCATTTTGAAAAGCATTTTCAGAGATGGGATTCAGCACACTCACATGTAGCCATCTACATATGAATTCCCACGTGTGATGAATGTGTCAACTCCCATTATAGTTATTTATAAAATAAAGGATTATTCCCCAGAGAATACAGAATGCTCATGTGGGATTGCTAGATATGGCAAGTCCTAACATGCCCTCCTGGGACATCAGCTGGAGGCCAAGCAGGACACGTGGAAGCTTTTAAAATAGTCCTGAATTCCTAGGTTTGATTGACTGACTTATGCTCTCAACCAAAGTAAACAACAGTACAGTAAACAGAGAGCAGCACTGGCAAAAAGTAATATTACCTGTAAATAAACAAGAAGTTCAGTGTATTGTTCTCTTAACATTTTAAAACCCTCTAAACAGCAGATGTTATTTCTGTGGATCACACAAAGCATATTATAATGAACAACAAAGGACAGCTAACTCTCTAAGCTTAGCAAAGAAATCTTGCTGAATTGTGAGATAACCTTTCATTGCCTTCATCTATTTTTTATTCGTCTGCTTCTAAATCTGTCAGAGAGATAGATTCAGTTCTCAGTTAATACAAAGCAATTACAGAATAGTTTTTCTGGACAAAATAAATCTGAATTCTACTAGAACATCTAGGACCATATTTAAAAAAGAAAGCTAATTAGAGCTTTAATAGGTTAATGTAGTTTGAGAAAATTGTTGCTCATGAATAACCAGAGTCACCAAATGGCTGAGGTTGGAAGGGAGCTCTGGAGGCCACCTGGTCCAACCCCCGTTTTCAGGCAGTACCACCCACACAGTTGATCAGGACCATGTTCATACAGCTTTGGATTATCTTCAGCAAGGCAGACATGTAACTGTGCTGCCATTTAAACAAAATGGTGGACAAAAAATTGGTATGTTTTTGTTGAGTGGAACAGCTTAAAAGAAAGCAATAATTTTTAAAAGGGAGATAATGGGAAGTGCACCTTGCTATACAGGGTAAAGTACAATCAAACATAAAGCTGGTTACTCTGGGATGTCTTCAGCATATGGAGTGTTCTGTAGTCTTTACAGTGAAATATAGGAAATAACCAAAAAATTGATTTAGAAGTGTTCAAAAATATTTTAAATTATATAGCAAGATATTTCAAAGCTAACTCTTTTATAGTCAATTTTACAATTTATTTTAGGAAAAAAAATTCTCACTCATTTTGAAGTGATGCAAAAACTTACATGAATGGTAAAATCTTAGAGAAACTAAAAATGCTTCAAAATCATTGGTTTCATAAATTGTTTTAGTCAATTTTAAAATTATATTTAAAAATAATTTTTAATACCTATGTCAAAACTAGACAGTCAAAAATATTATTTTGAAAAAAAATTGGCATTTGGTGTAATTAGGTTGTCTTTCTAAATTCTTATCAGTATTTGGTAAATTATACCCTTTTTTATTCTTTTAATATTATTTTTAAGTTTTTANCCACCCACACAGTTGATCAGGACCATGTTCATACAGCTTTGGATTATCTTCAGCAAGGCAGACATGTAACTGTGCTGCCATTTAAACAAAATGGTGGACAAAAAATTGGTATGTTTTTGTTGAGTGGAACAGCTTAAAAGAAAGCAATAATTTTTAAAAGGGAGATAATGGGAAGTGCACCTTGCTATACAGGGTAAAGTACAATCAAACATAAAGCTGGTTACTCTGGGATGTCTTCAGCATATGGAGTGTTCTGTAGTCTTTACAGTGAAATATAGGAAATAACCAAAAAATTGATTTAGAAGTGTTCAAAAATATTTTAAATTATATAGCAAGATATTTCAAAGCTAACTCTTTTATAGTCAATTTTACAATTTATTTTAGGAAAAAAAATTCTCACTCATTTTGAAGTGATGCAAAAACTTACATGAATGGTAAAATCTTAGAGAAACTAAAAATGCTTCAAAATCATTGGTTTCATAAATTGTTTTAGTCAATTTTAAAATTATATTTAAAAATAATTTTTAATACCTATGTCAAAACTAGACAGTCAAAAATATTATTTTGAAAAAAAATTGGCATTTGGTGTAATTAGGTTGTCTTTCTAAATTCTTATCAGTATTTGGTAAATTATACCCTTTTTTATTCTTTTAATATTATTTTTAAGTTTTTACATTGATATAAGAACCACAAGATAATTTAGAGTCAAGTAGAGTAAAAGTTTGACTTTATAGCAGATTTGTGAAAACATTTTAAATTTATGGAAATGACTTATGGCCTTTCAAAATTGTCCCTTCCCATGAATCTTTTCCATTAATGTCAAATATCATACATGTCGATCTACATTGCTGTCATTGTGCATTTCCCATCTTTATTTCTAAGAACTTGTCTCCTTTCAAAGTTCCATTCTCTGATAAAATCTGACTCTTTAGCAGCATTTCAACATGTGCTCTTGCTAAGGAGCGCATATACAAAGAATAGTGAGAACAGGCTGATTAAATTATTTAGCAGGAAATATTCTTTCAAATTTAAATCTCTTGTTGCATAAGTAATAAGATATTTATGAGAAAGACACCATTGCTTTACACAGAATTTATTAGAAGCTTACAGCAGATTAGCAATAAAGTGAGGAGTCTCTTTTGAATAAACAAGGAAGAGCACTTTGGAAGGTAATTGCTTGATCCAGCCTGTGCCCAGCATGCACAGCACAAGATGTTTATTTATCCGAAGCTGCTTTCCATAGACCTCCAGAGAATTGTGTTCAGGTGCTAATTTTAAACACTGGAATGTAAAGACAAGCTAACGAGAAGGATTTTGGCTGTGGCTGTTCACCTGGCAGGAATACGGAACAGCACAGGTCACTGGTAACCAGGTGAACTCTGCTGCAAGGACAGAAATAAGATAGACAGCACTGATGCTACTGACTTAACTTATTGGAAATAATGGTGCAGCTGGTGTCAAGACATTATTTTAAATATCAAGCAGACTTTGCAATCTCTGTAAGGCATAAAGGTCAGGGAATGCAGAAAATATATTCCATGTTCTACCTATTTTAGCATGAGATCTTGAAAAAATAATTCTCCTGCAGAAAATCATCTTAAGGAGAAGGAAGTAGGAAGCTGTATATGCCTGGTGACATCTTGTCCAAAAGTAAGCTACTTTTTTCTACTTCTAAGAAGCTTATTCTATTTACAAAGATTATTCTAATTTAGGAAATTTTACCAGTGTTAAAAATGTAAAATACATCATTCTTATACATCAATATTATATATTTCAAAGTAAAATGAAACACAAGTGTTTCCTTTTGCCTCTTATCCTTGAGTTTACTCATTTTGCATTAAAATACTACCACTCAAAATCATGTCTACATGTGAGGTTTTGATTTTGGTGGAATTAAGATTTCAAATTATGGGGATCAATAAACTTCTTTTGACTGTGAAAACAGGCAAACTGAGAGAATCTTGGATAAGAAGCT
Source organism: Formicarius rufipectus (assembly GCA_013399695.1). Lineage (NCBI taxonomy): Eukaryota > Metazoa > Chordata > Aves > Passeriformes > Formicariidae > Formicarius > Formicarius rufipectus. The sequence goes on along the minus strand of VXAU01003927.1, from coordinate 104,206 downwards.
CTGTAGGAGAAGGTATGACTGATATTTTTCGTACAGGGAGGATAAGAAAAATTGAGTTAATTTTTCCTTTTCTCACTTTCCAGAGAAAGAAGGAAATACATAATAATATTATGTATTATAATAATCTTAATTCGGAGATAGACAATCCCTCAAAATTTTAAGTCAAATTAGCTTCTTATGGCCATGATGTCAACAAGAAGAATTAATCAAACTTTCATCATCATCCCAAAATTAATCTCAGTACCTCTCTATGCAGGGACAGGGATGTGGCAGTGGTTGTGAGATATATGAAAAGATTTTTCACTTTTCAGGTCTTCTTTACAATGGGCTACACTGGGGGATCTTTTCCAAAGTTTCAGTTCTGAAATTTTGACAGTGTTCAATGTTTCCATCCATGAAAGGTCAAGAGGTAATGCAGGACTATTTTATTTTTTTTTTTATTCACAGTTTGTACAATGGGTTCTCACATTTCATTCATGTTTGCTGTTACACACTTTTCCCCTGACTGATAGGCCATGCACAATGATATAGAGCCTGTTTATAATGGGACATGGAGCCAAATATTGTTTTATGTAATATTTGCTATTCAGAGTATCAGGATGATGAAACATTCTCTGAAATGCTCAGAGGACACTACTGCTCTTAGTTCAGGAACTATCCTCATAGCTTTCACTTGTCACAGGTAATTTGGAAAACTCAGGCTTGAAATTTAAAAAAGGAAAAAAAGAGGGAAAAAAGGAAGCAGAAGGGTGACCGTGCTCATTTTAATTCTAATAATTGTGGGGAGGGATCTGATTTTATAACAACATCTGTCAGCTGTGTCAAGGGAGAAGTTCGGCTTCAAGTAGGGAGGGAATTTATTGACGTTTGAAGGAGCATTGATATTGTGGCACCCAAACTGCAAAGTATTTATGCAAATAGTGTGTTGAATAGAATTAGAATTGGTTTTAAGGAATAAGAGCTTTTGTAAAGGTATGGAATACCAATATTTTGGACAAGGATCAAGATAGTAAAACAATACAGCAAACAAGGTCAGGTACTTGGTCAAGGGAACTATAAATGTAACTGAACAGTGTTAACTGTTTGTTCAAAAAAGTCTCAAGTATTTAGACTGAGAAGTCACTACTCAAAATTCTCATTTTTTTGCACAGATTGTGAAGAAGAATATTTTTAAATGAACAATGTGTTTTTATTTATATTTGTAAAACATTTTTTAATTTATTTTCCAATTACATTTTTAGAGGGAAGTGGAATATTTAAAAATATGAGCATTGGCATGAGGTGAAAAACAAACAAACAAACCAAAATAAACCCAAAACCCACACCTTCATTTGAATAATTTTAAATGCCTTTGGAAATTTTTCAAAGAAATATTTTCAGCTCTATTTAAAACATACTTCTTCTTCTAGTTTAGATAAAAATCAACTGTTTTCACTTTTAGAAAAAGTTAATTATTACAGAAAGTTGATTTTTAAAACCAGAGAAACAGAGAGATTAAAGCTCTGATTTTAGTCAAAAGAAGAATAAGTAAAGGTCAGTTAACTAAGACTACGAAAACAAAAGTTAACTAAAACTTAATACATGAGGAAATTTAAATTCAGGAGAAAATGTCATTAATAGAAAAACATAAGGAATTATTTTTAAAAGGAATGCATAGTAACAAATGACCTCATGTATGTGTATTTGGAATGTATCCAAAACAATCCAATAGATAGTTTGGTTTTAAATGTACTGCCGAGGTTAAGGGTGACACAAAGTTTATAAGGTTTTTTACTCAAATGCTTATTTTTTCCATCTCTCCAAAATGTTCTAATGAAAGGTTACTTTCCTACAAATCTTACATCCAAGAGAAAAGCTGCATGGGGGTACCAAAGGCAATAAAGTCAGAAAGCATCAAATCATGACAAACAGAAAACAAGAAGCAAAATATTTATGAAAGTTCCAAGAAGAAAAGCCCAAACCTATGTTGTGCTTGGTCCCATTTTCAGGTAGCGTATGGGAAAACATGTTTAGTTCTGCCTATGAAGGTAAGAGAAAAATAATCAAGAAGCCATATGTATGTGTATGCATGCCTGTGAGTATAGACTAGAACATTTACAGAGATTATTTGCTAAGGATAGAACTTAGGATAGATTTAGGATAGAACTTTAGGGGGGGAAAAGAAAACTCAAAAAAAGAAAACATAAACATCAAAAAAAAAAACCCTACCAAAAACCGCCAAACAAACAAAAAAAGGCAAACCAACCCTATATGCCACTGTGCTTCATGTTTCCTTCTCTAGACAGGTCATTTTTAATTTGGGTCAGTCTTGGATTGGCAGATGAAAGGCCACACCTTCCATGCATTACAAAAAACCCCTGAAACTTGGGCCTGCACACTGCTCTGGAGGTTAATGATCTAAATAAACAATATCACAGCACAGTACTTAAATCACCTGATACTTAATACAAAGTCAATGAGATAAACACATGGTTAGGGACTATTTTAAATTAAATCTTCAGTAACTATATGCTTATTTCACACCCTCTTTTATGTAAAAATCTTTGGTTCAGAGACAGAATATTAACAAGA
>VXAU01003927.1:74806-101589 GCA_013399695.1 Formicarius rufipectus | reverse complement strand
AAGAAGTTAAATTTAAAATTAAGTGAACTACTTTGAGTTTGGCTTTCTACGAATTCAGTGAATACCTTACAGCAAACCAAATTAAATAAATAAATAAATAAATAAATAAATAAATAAATAAATAAATAATGAAATTGAAAATCCACAAATCATAATGTATGAGCTGGAGTACAAGGAGACAAGTTTATTCCAAGTATAGAATTTATGACATAAGACTGATGTCCAATTAAATTTAAAAAATAACATAAAGTTTGGAATTTGCTTAATATTTGCCACCCCCTGCATAGCATATTGTTTAAATATGTTAGGACAGAATATTCCATTAAATATTTATTAGTAAATTCAATCATGGCAAATTATTTCCCCCTCATTCAATGTATAATAGTGCAGCAATCAAGCTTCTTTTGTTTCACAATAATCACTGCATCAGCAACCTCTAATTATATATAAAGCTTCTGAAAAATTAGAGAAGCAAAGAAAGAGACACCTCCTTTGGTAACTAGTTCCACTTCATTTCTTCTGAACAATTAAAATACCCATATACATTAGCAAGATGAAACATTCTGAGAAACAGGCCTCCAGCAGCAAGTATTTGAAACTACATTATATATGTTTGGTTTACTTTGTGGGTGGAAGTAGATTTATTGTTTTTTCTCTACAAACAAACTGTGAATATGCTAAGACAGTTTTTAATGTTGTTTATTCTTCCTCAAAAATGAGATTGACTGCACAGTTTAGAAATAACTCCAGCTATCTCTACATTTGCAATTGAATAGAATAAATCTTTTCTAAAATTTTGCTTAAGTTCAGAAACCCACAAATTTGTTTGGAAGACCGATTTTTTTAACATCAGCACAGAGTTTTAGCTCACATACGGATGATATCTGAAAGCCACAAAGAGAAACAGAAGCTGGAATTAACAATTCCATTACCAAGCTGGATCACCTCATCTTGAGCCAGCAAAGGTGCTCTCAGGTCCTGATTAGATGCCAGCATGGGGCTAAACTTAAGGGTGGCTGTCTCTAGATAAGTTGGGTAACACCCACCACTGCAACAGTAACATCAACAATATAATTAGAGCTTAACAAAAGCATCAAAATTAGTACTCTAGGGAGAACTAGAATTCATGAAGAAATTTTTACCTTTTCTTAGTGAAAAGAGCTCCCTTAAAAATGTTGGTTGTGGTCACTGTAAAATGTGACACATGTCCCTTGTAAGGTGATTTACTTTCTTCACTGCTACTTGCTTTTCAATTTCCTCCTTGATTTACTTCTCCCTGTTAAGTCTGGTCAAAATCCATATTTTAAGTTCCCGGAGGTAAGGAGTGTCTTTTAGCATCTATCAACCTCAGGTCTAGGTAGGTATTAGTAAGTGTAATAGTAATTCAACTAAATAATTTATTTTTTTTAATGATTTAATCTGTGGAGTTGCTCAACATACCTTGTTATATCACAAAAGCTGAAGCACAGAGGATGGGGATTTTCTCATTTCTTTATGTAGCTGTTATTATTCAAGGACAGGATTGTGAAACACTGAAGATTTCTCCATTGTTTTGGGCTTAGATGTGAAAGGCAGATGAAAAAGCAAAATAATGCAAGATTTTTATTTTCTTCAGGAGTATAAGAAAATGAGCCTAGTTAAAATTCCCCCAGTTCTTCAAATTCTGTTTCCTTTGGCCATGTAATTTATCCAACTCCCTTTTCATGACGCTACAACTTAATGCAAAGCAAATTTAAGAATTTAGACAGAATAGCAATGAGAAAACTGATAGAAAACAAAGCAAAGCTCTAGAAAGTCACAGTCAGAATGAGGCAGTTTCAAATATTTTAATGTAATTATAGCATAAGATGTCAATGTTTCTGGAAGCTACAGAAAAAGCCTTTGTAAACAGAATGTGTTCACCTCACTTATTACAGCAACTAAATCAATGTCAGGTACCCATCTAGGAGCTAAGCATTTGTCTGCACAGGCAATGAGAAGTAAAAGATATTCAAGGAAGAAAACTAGATTGATTTTGTCTGTAAAGAAATACGGAATAGCTCATTGTAAGATCATTTTCTGCTTTCAAATGGGGAAACATCAGTTCTGTCTTTTGGATTAAGATCTGGAGTGTTGCTTCAAATGTCTATTAAATTCCACTTTAGGTTTTTTAATTGACAACCATGCTCTGAAAGTATCACTCTGCTTAATCTGAATCATAACAGCAGAACAAGGGATCTCTAGTACTGTGCAATTTGCTTGGTGGCCAGAAGTACTCAGTATTGCCTTTGAAGGTTTTCTTCTTGACAAACCCAGCTTGTGGCTTTAATTTATTTGTTGAGATATTCTGTCAATGTTTCAGTGAAAAATATTCAAAAGTTTGAAACACTGAGGATGTTTTTCATGAGGTGTCAATTTTTGATGAAAAAAAGGATGTGGGAAAATATAAAAATACAATGAGAGGATGAAAGGAAGTCTGGACCACATTATGTCAGGCTCTTCACATGTATAGAAAAGCGGAAAATATTCACAGAGCTGGGGAAACAGCATGTTATAATTTTCTTGTTTCCTACCTTGCAGGAGATGGAAGAGTGGCACACCTTTAGAAGGAGCTCTTTAGATATTTTTGCTAACTAAATACTAAAAATTTTCCAGGTATTGCAAAAAAAAAAAAATAAAAAAAAAATTAGCATGTATTGTTGAAAATCTTCTTCATAACAAACAGTCAAGGCACTATTTTCAATCAGTGGCCACTTCGACCTCTTGAATAACTTTCCATCTTTGAAGACTAACTAGAGAGTTTATGGCTTTTAAAATAATTTTTAAATACGGTTTTGGAACAAAGATAACGAATGACTGAAAAATAAAATTTTAATGGGAAATGGAGAAGCCTTCAATCTGTGATTAAACGCCTTTATTCAGTTCAAGGGTGAAACAAAAGACATTAAAACTCTGGGAGGTCAACACTGCAGTTTTGTTCACACAGCCTCATTGAGCCTCAGGCAAGACACTGTTGTTATAGACACTTTGAATCCTGCTCAGTTTGTGTTTTGTTTAGTTAATTTAACAGATGTGCATAGCTTGCAATCATGATTTTGTAACTCTTGTACTTTTTAATAGTCTGGAGAGAAAGTAATTGATGGTGGATCACTCCATCCTTAGGCAAGTTAGATAAAAAATTGACTATGTGAAAAAACTGCATTTCTTCTATTAGCAAGCCCAAAACCACAAATGTTCCTTCTCAACATTTTTCTTCTGCCCCTTTCAAAACTAAGTAAAGTCCATGAAAAGACTGGTTTTCTTAAACCATATTTCAGATTTTAAACCATTCTCACATTTTTGCAAGCAAGGAAAATCAAAACTATTCTTTTTACTGAGTAGCTCTGCACACAAGCAGGGGATGTTCAGTCTTGTTAGTGTTCAAATACTGTTAAAGCACAGAGAAGGATTTCCTGCAGAAATGAATCACTACATGTTTTTCCTTCAGACAAGGCCAGGCCTTGTCAGTATTTGTTAGTTGTCCTCATGGGGATGCTGTGTATTTTTAGTATTGTTCTAGTAAAAACTAGTACATATCTTCGAGGCATGTTTTTGTCAGGATATTCTGACTATTACAGTGGTCTTCCATCCTCTGGCTGCAAAATATCTAGCTGTCTGTTTCAAAACAAGCAGGACCACTATCTGAAAATCTTTGACACTTGAAATATATTTCTGAAGCTTCAAAGCATCAAAGTAAATGCAAAGTGAATATTAAAAAAAGCCATCTCATAAAGTTTCTTTTTGACATATTCCACGTACATCCAATATTCAAAAAGCAAGAAAGCAAAATAAATCAACATCATGATATAAAATGATGGCTTATGTCATTTAACAGAAATATAGGAGCAATGCAGTATCTCTGTCCATGAAGTCGTCAGTGGGTATTAAAGGCATGTGCTTCCTTGGAAATAAATTTCTATTGATCTAAATGTCAGTGTGTGTGTCAGTGGGTAACTCATTTCATCCTTAAATTTTTCACTAAAACAGGTGCTGTCAATTAGACATACAAGCACGCACAGAAGAACTTCTTTACTAAATCAGAAATGGTAACTAATGACTATAACAAATTAAAATTGTGTAAATAAAGGAACAAAACACCAATTGCACAACAGTTCCATAGTTTGTCCTTCCTCCCTGATCTATGTCCTCATTTACTTAAATATTTGTTTAACTGACCAGGGGTTTGAGGTGGGAAGAGAGTTGCTGTCGAGGCCAGTCTGGTTGGACTTGGGGGCACCCACCCATCCTGAGTGAAGATTGCTGTGTTCTGACCACATCCTGCAGCTCTGCCTCACTGTGCTCCCTGTGACCATACTCTGTGTCCCCCATTTTCTATCTTTTCATGGGTTTTGGTTTCCAGCCTTCGTGTGGTTGTTGCTTTTCACTTTATAAGTTCTTGCTCTTGCTTTACTAGCCAAGGTCTCTTCTCCTCCCTCTTTCATGTCATTTTTACAGCTTAGAGAAAAGTCATTTGATGATGAATATAACAACTACTGCAAAGAGGGATGCAATGAGATAAGGCAATGTCAGGGTGAAGTGCAGAGGCTCCACAGCCTCTCCTGGCCCTCCTAGGGACACAGTTGCTTCTGGCCCCAGCCAACTGCTACAGTGCAACCTTGGATGAGGCTTAAGTGAAAGAAGCGTGTGATGAGAAACCTCATCTGGGATCTCCCCATCTTGGCTGCTTTTTAGTACCACTTGAAGAGAGAGACACTGGTTTTGTCACTGAACGACAGATGGCTGCAGATGGACGAAGTTTTCATGGTGCTAAACAGGAAAACATGCTATGTGAATAGAAATTCCTTCTGCAATTTTTGTGACCCCACTAAAAATAATTGGTAACTATTTGTCATCAGAATTATAGAATAAATATAGAGTAAAAATCAAGAGATTATTTGATTTGTCCTTTCATATTAAAGCAGGATTGAGTGTTCTCAGACTATCATAGGCAGAAGATTATCTAACTATTTTTTAGAAATTTGCTGTTGATGTTCCATAACAGTCCTCATAACCTGTTCCAGTTCTTTAGTGTTTTTATAGTTAGAATTCAAGTTTTCCAGAATTTTACCTAAATATTTCTTAAGTGCATGTTATGTTCTTGAATTCTAACTTTATTGTCCAATGGCGCAATAGTTAGCTAGCTCATCAGAATCCTATTTTTGTGTACTGGAAGAAAACCAAAATCATCCACACGTTTTTCTTAAATGATTTCAAAAATTCCTTTAACCTTTGTCATAACGTGTGTTTAAGAGCCTCAGTGTTCTCTGATATTTTGTCAGCTACTGCTGACTAGGCTTTAATCTTCTTAAAATAACATTTATAAAAACAGACAGAATGCTCAGCATGAAGCCTCAGAAGTCCTGACTAGAATGGAACTGTTAGTTAATTTTTTGACATCTACCTTTTTTGTCTTGCAAATGGAATAGCTGAGAAGAGAACTTGACTTTTTTTTTTTCTCCAGAGGACAGCTATCTAGATCATAATCCAAAACTTTCCCTCTTGGTTGATGGGGTAGTATTTTTTGAAAAGACCAAGACTTGTAAACTAACTTTCAAATCCTCACAACTAATTTTGCTGCTCTCACCATCTCACCTTCATACTGAGCACTGTGACCAAAATTAACGCTATCCCTGCCAAAAGCAGCACAGTCCTCAGAACAGCCAATCTCTCAGAACAACCTGACTACAACTAAATACGATTTTTATTCTATTAGCTAAAACATTAATGAAAATAATAAGTAGAACATGGTTCATCCCAGATCCATCTGAGATATCTCTTGAAATATTCTCCTAGTCTGATGCTGCATTTTGAACAAGTTGCATGTAAGTATAACATAGCTGTAATTTGGTCTTAAGCATACAATATAGGACAGTATCAAAGAATTTGCTGATATACCTCATCTGTTGCTTCACTTAACCAGGGGATCAGTTCAAGTTTCACTACTGCTAAACTTACAGATCTGCGTGGTTCTGGTATTCCTGAAGGTTTAAAAAGGTTAATTGGCTTATCATATACTAGGAATTTCTGAAAGCCCAAGCCCTCTTATTTTATTCATCCTTCTGAGGGCCACCTGTACCTCCCTCATTCTTTATGTATTCTCAAGGGTAACAGATCAGTGGTTATTGAATAGCTCAGGGTTTTAATGCTTTCTTGGACTGACAATGAGTACAATCCACCTAGAATAAACAGTTCTTCCCTCTCATATTCTCTTCTTTAGAAATATATTTCAGGCCTGAATTTTATTTTTTGGGGTTTTTGAAATAAAAATTAAAATGTAGAAAGTTATTAGTATTTCTGACTTCTCTATGAAATACCAAATTTGTTTTCCATCCCAGTCACATGATGGAACTCTTTTGTTTCTCTGTTTTTCTGTAAACTTTCTGCATCTATTTTTATTACTTACAAATCCATTTTTCATATTGTCTATTTTCATTTTAGCCCTATGTGATAGTTTTGGTTTGGGTGAGTTGTTTTGTTTTCTTTTCCATGTATTTCCTTTGATTGAGAGTTTTTTCTTCTACTTTTTCTAAAATAAGTTTATTCTTTCGTATACTTTAAAAAAAATTGGTAAAACTACAAGCTTTCCTTTCACTTTTATTCTTCAGAATGTTGTAGAATATATAGATTGGTTTTCTGCCTTTAGTATCACATACCAAAGATGTAAATTTACCTTTTGTTCCTCAAACTATCTTCCCCAAAGATCCTTTCTAATAATCCCTATGCATGATGTATTCTGTTCTTTCCTTTTCCTGCTTTCATTCTTTCCTATTATTTTAGTCACAAATCCTGTAACTCCTATTCTCAGACATTCTCTGAGGTTTTTGTAGTAATTAGATTTAATGTTGAGAAGTTAACCTGTTACAAGTAGATAGAGAAATTTCATCAGTTGGAGAATGTGCCCTTGTAAATTTGATGGAGTATTAGTTTCCATTAATGGGTCTGTTAAAATGTCCCAGCAACACTGCTAGAAATGAATCTCTTTCTTCCCTTCCAGCTGACAAATGGATTGCTCAATTTAGTTCAAAACTGCCAGTGATACTTCTTTTACTGGTTTTTGCACTCTATAATCCAACAAATTGAAGTTGATATTTTGCATGGTACCTTCACCCAGGAAATTACAGAACATCTCTAACCCAGTTAGCAGAACATCTCTAAGTAATTTAGAGAAAAGGAAATACATGTTGGAAAGAATATGAGTAAAATGTTTTCCCCTCCAAATGTAGCTTCTCAGTTTTTTGATTGAGGAAGTGCTTCAGTGCAAGATCTGACATTAATCAAGCAAGTGTACCTATCTGTGCATTGCTTATATAATCATTACTATGATGTATTGCATCAGCTGCTTGAAGGTATGAAACAGATACAAATGCATAAATATATGCACATTTATTTGCCATTCTTAAAATATACATTCGAAATAGATGCAATATGGTGCACAACACTTAATTCTTGCTAACATCAAATGCAACTCTAAATAATGATTTAGGTTGCATGAGCCTCATTGTCTGCTACTTTTGTCCTTATGATTACTACCAATAATTTAAAAGACAGTTATCATAAGCTGAGGTAGTGGCTACTTCTCTCTGAGCTACATTGTCATGAGTACCTGTGGCAGAAAGAATAGTTGGCAGTGAGGGGTCAGTTGTGTAATGTGTGTATTCTGTGGGCATTACTTACATTCCAAAGTACATGGTTGTGTAACTAAGCCTGAAGTGAATGCTCTTATTAAGGCTGCTTATAAGTCTTTAATCAGTGAAACAGGTTTATGAGACCTATCATATTCCTACTTTTGACCTGTCACATTCTCTATTTCTCTATGGTCTCTCATTGGAGACTACCCAAATAACTGCAACTGTACTCTAAAAACAAGTTTGCAGTTAAAGTCTATATTTTCATAGAAAGCAGTTTCTCACATTTGAAAATCAGAAAGACACTTGCATGAACCTGTATTTAGTTGCTCCTATTCATGCAAATCTCTTGGTAGGTTTATACCTTAACACAAAGATAATCTATCCTCCCTTATTATCAGGTTGAGAAACAAGAGATGCAGAGGTCATATGCCCCACCTGAGACAGATTTCTCTGATTTAAAACAACTGGTAGAAATTTAGCTTGATGACTGATAAAATATTTTCAAGATAACACTTTATCAAAGCTTGACAGCAGCTGTGAATCTCAGAGTTTCTCCTCTCTACTCTATGACACCTTGATAAGGCAATTACAGCATAATTACCTTAACAAGTGGCATTACAGGAAATTATTGTCATTCTCCTGTTAAAATAACACATAATCATCAGCAAGTGTATTCTAGAAGCACCAATCAGCATCTGATTAGCTGGAGCTAACTCAGAAAAGAGAGTGTAATAGGTGGGCAATAATTGACAAGTTACTAGAAAAGGGTAAAATATACTTGTATGTATATACGTGTGTATATATATATATACATTTAGACTTTCTTGAGGGTTAAGGTAGCCATTTACCTCATCATTTCCAAAAGAGCTTTCTTCAAAGCTTTAATTATTATTATTTTGCATGTAGGAAGAAAACTGTAAAGAAAGAATTCTATCTAAAAATACTTGGGTAAACAGCCAGATTAATTTAGAAATGTATGCCTTATTCATATTTCAATGACCATACTTGTGGACTTGATTAAATTTCTCTATGTTTCCTCTAGCTTTCTGCTTTATCATGTCAATTCTTTCAAGGTCGATAGCACCTTGCAATTTATATCATTATGGTCTAAGCCACTTCCAGATTCATGTTATCTTCATATAACTGGGTTACAGAACCTACTTTTATCTTCCATCATCAGTTGTCTTCTTAGATACAACTCTACTGTAATAGGGCTACACTCTGAAAGATCACTAAAAATGCTTTTTATAACATTCCAAGCTCTATTTATAAAGATGATGCAAAGAAACATTAACAATTAGAGTAAGTGTTCTAATTCTACTAATCATAAAATTCCGTTACTCTTCAATGTGCAGAAAATATTTTCTCCTACATTACATCCTTTCTTGTTTTAGTCAGGAAATCTTCACCCAAACCCAAAAAGCAAACCTCACACCATGATGATCAATGTAATGCTATGAATGTTTGTTTTCTAGAAGTCAGCTAAAGGTCTCAGACTCTGAACAGGTGTAATCCAGAACTAATTTTCATACTTTAACTGTAATCAAGAAGAGCAAAATAGGAGGGCAAAGCACATAGAAGAGTATCATTAGTCAATTACAATAGCTACATGGCTTTCATGTTTCACTGTACCTTTGTTATATGCACTCACACATGAAAAGAAAGTGAGGTAGGTATCTGCCTTCATACATACACAAAGGTTTATTAACAATCCCCTCAGTCAAGGACTGTATACTTCACAGCTAGGCTTGGTGAGTTCTCATCATTGGAACGACTCCACCTGCAGTACTCACTACAAAATCAAGCCTATAGGGTTGTATTTTGCAAAAAGAAAGATCTGCCAGAGGAAGAGATAGTGTATTTTTTTCCCCTCACTGTCTTTGCAGTAAGGTGTTCATTCAGGTTAAATCATAGAAAGCATAGTTAAAACACTAGACAACACAACTGTTGGGATGAATATCAGCAACAGTGTGGTCAGCAGTATTAGGGCAGTGATCATCCACCTGTACTCAACACTGGTAAGACTGCACCTCAAATCCTGGGTTCAGTTTTGGGCTCCTCACTACAAGGACGTTGAGGTGCTGGGGCATGTCCAAAGAAGGACAACTGAGCTGTTGAGGAGTCTGAAACATAAAGAGCAGCTGAGGACACTGGGGTTGTTTAATCTAGAGAAAAGATGGCTCAGGGGAGAACTTGTCACTCTCTAGAATTACCTGAAAGGAGGTTGTGAGAGCCAGTGTCAGCCTGTCCTCCCCAGAAGCTAGGGATAGGACAAAGGGAAATGGCCTCACATGGTGCCAGAGAATGTTCAGATTGGATATTAGGAAAAAAGTCTTCACTGAAAGAGTGGTTAAGCACTAGAACAGGCTTCCCAGGGAAGGGGTGAAGTTGCCACCACTGGAAGTGTTCAAAAACTAAGTTGTCATGGCACTTTGTGATATGATTTAGTGGGAATGGTGGTATTTGGTCATAGGATGCATCTGATGATCTAGAATGTCTTTTCTAACCTTAATGATTCTATGGCTCAAACTCTGCTCTTGGGACTTGTCCATTTTGACTTTAGGCATCTGAGTACTCAGTGGGCTGAAGCTGTGCAAAGCTACCAGCATATCTAGGTTATCATTATCTGTTACAGGCTCCACTTTGGCAAACTGTGTGTTTTCCTATCCGATATATTGGTTTTCCTGTTACTGTGCTTGTATGGATGTCTAAGTTTAGAGAGCTTAGAAAAATTTATAGCTAAAACAGAGGGACAAATCTCCTTCAATTTCAAAATAAATTTTAATTAAGATATGATAAATGGAAGGATATCAGTTCCTAGTTATAATTTANTCCTCTGCTGGTGAAAGTGATGGTTGCAGTCTGGTGGTAGTTGCAGTCTGGTGGCAGTCACAGTCTGCTGGTCCCCTTCTGGATCTGAAGAGAGCTCCCGGGGCCAAAAATCCTCTGCTTATATTCGTTTAGGCTCTGCCCAGTCCCTCCCTCAGGGCGGAGACTTAAACAATGGGTGATTTACTCTGTGAGATAAACAATGACCTATTTTTGATACCCCTGATGGGCCATTAGCAGACATGACCCCTCAGGTGGGTGTGGAGGCAGAAGAATTTCCTTATCTCACAGAAGTTCCAAAACACCCAGCCTGCAGCCTGAGGGGTGTGCTGTGCCTTAGACAATAGCTGCTAATGTGCCATTGTGAGCAGTTCATGGGAAAAAATGGCATAGAGGCTTTAGAATACACACCCACACAGTGACAAACTGATCTTGGCTACTAAAACCAGGACAATAGACAAATCTTTTTCTGCATCATTTACTGTTTTGCGTAGGTCTAAAGTTTGTGAGAGAACTGTATTTCACAGTGGGGTATTAACAAGGAGAGGCACTGCAGTGTTTTAGAGTTAGAGGTTTGGATTCGTCTCATATTTACTTGTCAGTGAAATGACATCTAATTCAAGTCACATTAAAATTTGATGTGAGGTCAGTGGAGTCAGATAGGCACCTCTCTAAGACATCTGCGTTGTGATGAGATGAACTATTAAACAGCTAAACATAAGCAAGAACAGGTGCATCCTATCATAAGTCACTTGCTTTTTCCTGCCCTATCACTGGCTCAGACTGTAGGGAAAAATTTCCTCTCACAAGAAAGAAAGTGAAGTCTGGGACATGGATCATTGTCTTACATCTTGGGAAATATTAGGTTTCGTCCAGTGCCACAGAGCTGCAAGAAATGACTGTGAAAAAGGACTTACATTTCCCATGATACTGCCTGCATATTTCTGTGAGTATGGACCAAAGTGTTTGCAAATGCACCAGGCCAAACCATACTTGAAGGAGAAAAGTGAATGCTATTTCTTTGTTTTTCTTTGTTTTCTTGAATTTGATATATAATTCATTGTAAAAGGTATGTTTCATAAAAGATATTCTGATCTAAGTTTGAAAATACATATATAAAAACTCAGTAGCAGGTGAAATTATTTTAAGTGTTTCTCAAGAGTAGAACCTAAAAATCACTCTCCTCAAAACAGCATTTTAACTGTCAGTTTGGAAAAGGAAACAAAGGGGGAGTGTTCCCCAAACCAGTGACTCAAGTTTTCTAGTAAATGTGAATGTAGAGGGCTGGTAATATTTCTAAATTTGCTCTTGTAAGAGACTTTTTTTTTAATGGGGATTGCTCGTTACTTTGCTCTTGTCAAAATAAACATCAAAGTGTAAAAGTACAAACTGTCATGTTTAAAATAAAGAATGTAACTGCCCGTGCATATGTGGAAACTGTGTGAACAAAAGTGCAGCTGGTGAGAAATGAAGCAAAATTGATAGTGCCTTTGGCAGCTCCAAGTGAAAAATCTATTAAATATGACCCAAGGTCACAGCTTTCAATGCAGAGAGGAAATGAAACCAATACAAAAAAGAACTTCATTTGCCATAAAGTACCCTGTATTTAGAATGAACATGCCTTTAAATAAAAGCTGTTATAACAAATTGCTAGTTAGAAGTCTTTCCTATCTCCATTTTGAGTAACTTTCTGTTATATTTCGTGGTAAAATATAAAAAAATATAATAATTTTCAAAGAGAAGAAATCTTTTTACTTCTTCCAGATTTTACAGCCCATGCTTTTTCTTGTAGGAAAAAAATGGATTCAAGATTCCTAGACTGAAGACTTTAAGTTTGTCTATCCTATAAAATCCTCAGTTAATCAGAGAATTTTAAAAAAGCCAACTTCCTTTAATGCCTACCTAGCAACATTCCCCAGCTTAGGAAAAGCCCATTTGTGTAAGATCCCTCTGATTTGAAATATCTGACTTAAATGTGGTCAATATTTTGCAACCCTCTCTGGCAAATATGATAATCTTTGTTTTAATATGCGTAAGACTGAGGAATAAATTACAGGATAAAAATATACAGGTAACTGTGAGAAGGAAAAGCAAGGCTGCAGTAGAGGAGAGCTCTCTGTATAGATTTGGAATGGGAAGGGAAACAACTTCACACAGTTCTGTAGGCTCATGAAAAATAAGACTTAATTCTTGCCCCTGGATGTCCTTTCCCTGAAGGATAAATCAAATGAAAACTGTGGAGATATGTTGGGGAAAAAAGTATGTTTAACTTTACATAAAACAGATTTGAAACTTAGGAACTTATATTTTTCAAGCTTTGTTCACTGACTCAAAACCAAATTTGCTGTGAATGAGTCACGGATATTCAAGTCAATTAAATCTATTTGCTTTGGTGAGCAATCCACCATATACACCTACTGAAAATCTATTTTCATTCATGGGTAGCATCAGCAACGTAATTAGGGTTAACTCCAAATAATATCAAAGGTTTCTTTACTTGTGTGATACCATGATCCCTGTTTCAGAGGTAAACAACTCTAGTATAGTTGGGATTATTTTCAAATAATAGACAAAGTAAAATAATCTTCAAAGAGATAAGCAGAAATCATGCAGAAGGCAGTTTGTAATATGCTTTTGTGATGAAATCTCTAATGGAAAAACCTTGTTGAGATTGATAGGGTTGAAGACAATTTAAATAGGATTTATTGAATTTTCAAAACTTTTGTAATCAGAAACTTCAAACTGCTTTGTATTACAAATGTATCATTGAAAGAGATCTGTTGCTGTTTAAGAATACTTTTCTGGGGTAAAACTGTTACATAATTATTTTAAATAAAGATTCTGGTTTTGGGTCAAGACAATCAAAATGGTGAGTACATATGAGTCTAGCGTAAATAAGTACTGATCTGAAGATGAACTCCGGTTTTTTTAGACAGCTAAATTTTTAATTTGTAGAGAATAACGTCATAATACAGAATAACATAAGCAATAAAGACCACTAAAAGCTGGTATGTCTTTAACTAAGAATTAGTCTCTGCATAATATTGCCAATACTGAGCAATCCATAAGCCTTTCTAAGTAAAAACTGTGGTTTAATGTCAAGGAGAATGGTCAGATAACTAACATCAGTTCTTGGGTTTTATACTGTAACATAGAAAATACAATAACCCATAAGCTAATTTAATGAATGTTGTTCAAAAATATCTCTGTAAAGTCACCTATTTTACTTATGGCTTATAAGAGGAAAAACACTAATTCCTCATGAAAAGTTTTAATGGGTAGGAAAATTTCTTTAACACAATGATTTAACAGCTTTGCATATATACTTCTAATGTTGTCTCCATAATATCTGAAGTAAAAAGCCTTTTGAAATGAATCACAGAATACTGTACTAGCTGATTGTGGTCTGTGATGAGCTAATATTTTCCGTATAAGCATGCATGCCTCTAATAAAAATAAAGATGATGATATCATTGTGTGGGTGACTTGACTGCAATAGGTGATGATGGGCATTATATTAGAAGGTGTCTCCTCATTGGTGTTCAGTTCACTGGCTCATGTCTATTTTAATCGTGGAGATCAATGATTTCACAGTGGAGACGTTCTTCAGAGGTCAGTATTGGAACCAGCACTTTTTAACATCTTTTTCAGTGATACAGACAGTGGGATTGAGTGCACCTTCAGTAGGCTTGCCAATGGCACTATGCTGTGTGGAGCAGTCAACATGCTGGAGGGAAGGGAGGACATCCAGAGGGAACCTGGATGAGCTTGAGGTGTGGGCCTCCTGAAGTTCAACAAGGCCAAGTGCCAGGTCCTACACATGGGTTAGGGCAATCCCAAGCACAAATACAGACTGAGTGGAGAATGGATTGAGAGTAGCCCTGAAGAGGAGGAGGGTGTTGTTTGAAAAGAAACTCATCATGCAATGACCCAGCAATGTGCACTTGCAGCCCAGAAAGCCCATATTCTGCTCTGCGTTGAAAGTATCAAAATCAATGGGGCCACTAGGTCAAAGGAGATGATTCCCCCCTCATCTCCACTCATGTGAGACCCCATCTGGAGTACTCGGTCCAGCTCTGGGACATAAGAAGGAGATGGACCTGTTGGAGTGAGCCACAAGGAAGCCAGGAAGATGACCTGAGAACTGGAACAGCTCTGGCTATGGAGACAGACTGAGAGAGCTGGGCTTGTGAAGCTTGGAGAAGAGAAGGCTCCAGGGTAACCTTATTGCACCTTCCAGTAATAAATGGAATCTACAGGAAAGCTGGAGAGGGATTTTTGACAAGGATGTGTTGTGACAGGGCAAGAGGGAAAGGCCTTAAGCTGAGAGTAGGTTTAGATTCAATATTAGGAAGAAATTCTTTACTGTGAGGGTGGTGAGGCACTGGAACAAGTTGCCTGGAGAAGCTGTGGATGTCCCACCCCTGAAAGTGATCAAAGTCAGGTTGAATGGGGTTTGAGCAATCTGGTCTAGTGGAAGGTGCCCCTGCACATGACAGGGGAGTTGGGACTTTAAGGTATGTCATAGGTTTCTGTAGCTGAATTTTAGTAGAAGGGGGGCTTCCAGGATGGCTTCTGTTAGAAGCTGCCAGAAGCTTCTCCTGTCCTGTGGAGACAATGACATCCAGGTCCAGGAGAGACTTCCTGCTGGTGGCCTGAGTTGAGCCAGTTAAGAATCACAGTCACACCTCTGTGATAACATGTTTAGGAATTCAGGAGGGTTGCGCAGTTGAAAATTCCAGCCATGAGATAACAACGCAGAGTGAGAGAGACCAAGGTTGGAGCAGGGGAGGTGAAGGAGTGACCCCACACCAGAGCAGGGGTGGAGGGAAGGACTGAAAGCTATTTCCCTCCCACTCTCCCTACAGTCCATGTAGAAGCAGGTGGATGCCTGAAGGAGCTGTTGCCCTGTGGGAGGCCCAGGATGGAGCAAGATCCTGGAAGAGACTTGCAGCCATGACTCTTGGAGAAGAGCCACAAAGTCTCTTGTAACCCAAACCAGTCTATGATTATATGATTTCAAAGCAAATTATAAAGTACAGAAAAGAAAGGCTGACAAAATGCTATAGAAATAAATAATTATCTCACACTATGTGATGTATTAACAGCATGACACTACAGTTTGGACTCCTAGTTTCCTGTCACTATAATGTAAAATTATTCTTTGTTTTACTTGTGTAACAGAGAGGATTTATAAAATATATACATAAGGAAAATATATTTTTCATTTTTCATTTATATCACATAGATGCCTATCAGCTACTATGTAAAAAATTATTAAATCAGTTATAATTTTGTATTAGCAACTAGGCTATTTCTATAACTTATAATTCATAAGGCTTTATAATGTGTAGGTCAATACACATTTTCTTGTTCTGTTTCAAATATCATTTTTTGCAGTGTGTCATGTTTTTCCTTAGCTTTTTATGTCCTTTTGCAAGTAATATATACAAAATCAACATGCAGCAAACAACACCGGACTTCTCTATATTGTTTGCACAGAAAAGGAAGATGAAATCTTGTACATTTTTATTCAGCATAAAGTTTATTTCCACTGGCACAAAGGGGTTTTTACATTCATTTCTCTGACAATTTAAATTAGGTTACATTAGTAACTTTACACTGTATGCTGTTTCAAAGAAGCACATAAAAAGGTTTCTAAAAGGGTCTTGCTATTCTAGTGCAATTCTGTAATGGTTGAACAAAAATATTCTGTGTATTTTATGATATCTGATGCTACTAACTCCCAAATATGCTCTTTCAAAGAAATGCAAAATGTTTGGCTGCACAGTGCTGGATGAGGTTAAATCACTGTGTAAGCATCAAATGCTCCAGAACATCTTAGTTAATAAAAATGACTAAATAGTCATAATCAAATAATTAAAAATTGATGCCTCCTTCCTGTTCTCCCTTCCTATCTCGCTCTTCCCAAAACAAATGAAAAAATTAACTAAGGAAAAATTCTAGTTGAATGTGAACTGGGCATTTCACCATGTGAAGTGGTGTTTATGTCAAGATTAGCTAGAAAGCTAGAAAGGATAATGAAAGAAGGCATCTCTGCTATGTTAAAACATGAAAAGTAAGGTTGAAACACAGGTTGCTGAATTCTTAATCACTGTATTTTTCTATCCTGTGTTTTGATTGATATGTATTATCTGTACCATCCAGCAATATAAACTCTTTTCTCAAAAATTTTTAAAGAGCCTCAAATGCTGTAAACTGTACCAGGGTGAATTACATATCAGGTGAGTTGCTCTCACCTGGCCAGTTCTTTCTTGCTTTTTTAAGATGTATTTTGCATTTTCAAAATACATATATATCAAGTCAGGGATTCCTCTGCAAGTGATTTCCATTCACCACTCAGTAAACTTTTATATATATGCCAACATTCTGGTACATATTTCTGTTTGTAAGAAACTTCACAAAACTACTCATATGTTAGAAACAGAATCCACATTGAAGGATTTCCAATGTATAATAATAAAAAGAACTCACCGCATTGACCAACTGTACTTGTATCATCCCTATACTTGCGGCCTTATTTTAAGGAGTTTTTGGTTTTTTTTTAATCTTAACTCTGGTTGAGCAGAGCTATTGGTTTTAAAAACTATCTTTGTGCAAATGACAGCAGAAGTTCACAATTCCTGGGATCTTTAATTCAACCTGCATTGCAACTCTTTTCTTAAAAATGCATTTAATTTTCAACTTAATATGAACTTAACTGAACTTCACCTTTGAGGCCTTTGCAGCATTAGATGAATATAAGATAGCCTAAAACCTTTCCTTAGGTTATGCTGAGTCTCTGACTGTATCGTATTTAAAAATAGCTTTTTTTTTTTTCTCCATTTTATGCTACATCAATCTGTCTCTTAAAGAAAATCACACTTATGCTTAACTATACACAGAAAAAGACAGTCTTCCTGTTGAACATTTTATCCATAAATATTATCCTTTTAAACTAATGGCAATCTGGTCTATGATTGAAGGCTCATGACCCTGCTTTTTCACTCAGAACAAAGTTGTCTTTTATGTTCTTCATCCAGTGTTAACACATAGCAATGGCAAAACTGTTTAATATTATTGTTGCAAGATCGGAGCTCAGACCTCTAGAATAAATTTTCTTCTTATAGAAAGGAGAATTGAGACAGGAAAAGAAAAGGCAGTTTTAAAGACCAAATTACATTTCAACAAGCTTTTCTTTCAAACTGAACCAACAAATGAAGTTTCATGTCTCAGCTCACCAGTGTTTTAAATGGATTGCTAATATGGATTCCCACCTTTAGAGGCAGATCTTGTAAAGCTAGATTTACACCTTCAAAAATAAATTAACTATATATATGTTTCATAAATTACTGAAAGCTTATCTAAAGGAAATTCTAATCAGTAAAAAAAAAAACTGGCATGGCATTACAGTGAAGATTTCATTTAGTAATATTTACTCAAGCAGGACCCAAGAACTCCAGCTAAAACTGAGATACATATCACGAGTCACTGTGGGGCAATAAAAAGAGACTAATTACAATTATTTAGGAGATGTGTAGTCTCTCCCCATATATGGAAACCTTGAGAAATCAGCTTCACTGGCTATTTTCAAGCAATGAGAGTCTAGCCCAAATATCACTGTGTTTGTGCCAGTTATTTTTAACTTCAGGAGCAACCTCTAAGAGACAGCATCTTTAGTCAAAGCACATTATTAACTGAAATTATAAACAGGTAACAATAATTAACAATTATCTTCTGTAAAGGATTGTCTGGGGTATTCACATTACAGATCCCAATTCCCCTTGATTACAAGCTGCTAGCAAATTACATGGGGGTCTTTTCATTCCTTTTAGCAACAAAATTTTATCATTGATAAAGTGGTGAAGGATCCTCAAATCTTAACTAAGCAAGGCCAGATTTTTATAATTACTGTGAAAGAGACTTTCAAGAATGCTTAGAATGTATTATTAGCTGCGATCCCTTTTCCTTTTTAGTTGAACCTGATGACTACTGAAAACTTGCTTATTTTGTTATAAGACTTCAGTACTTATTAGTTTACAAACTGAAGTTGCTGTTTTGTTTGGGTTTTTTGTGGGTTTTTTTTGTTTGTTTTTGATTTAGTTTGATCTGACTTTATTAACAGTTTCTGTTGATATCTGCGTTTTCTGTATAGGTAAAACAGAGGGATATGTTGGATATTGACAGTGATAGAGAACTACAGAAGGAAATAAATTGATATCCTGCAAAACCTGTTGCCTTCTTCCTGCTCTTGGAAGTACAGGTACAGTTGGTGGCACGAACTGTCACAGTAACTACAATCCTTGACCAATAAGAACGTTTGCAGAGATTATCACTCTCATCTGCCTTCCAGACTAACTAAGTAACAATGGTGGGCAATTAAGATCTTGATCACTCCCTCAGAAGTGGAATTCACTACACAGATTTAGTACTATGATCTTGAGAAAACACCCAAATTAGAAGTGCATAATGATCAACATAAGTATGGCCAGTTTCCACTCACTAGAAACTCTGTATTAAGTTTTTCTGCCAATTAAATGAAGATCCTTGCCTATTGGCTTCTAAATTTGGAGAAACTCTCCTTTGCTGTGTGACTACGAGACATTTAATATAATACATCTACAGTATCAGGGCATCAAATAATCTAACTGTACAAACTCTCTAGCAAACTATACCACTTTTAGGAAATTACTTTTTTAAGCAATCTTAACAGCTATAAATTTTGCTCAGCTCAAATTGACCGTATGCATCATGTGCAAATTGATGAAATTGCATCCATGCACAAAGTGAAATCCTGCTGAATAGTTTGCAATTAGTTGAAGGGACAGACTTGAAAAATTACAACTATTGCTGTCATAGATGAAACAGCTTTTATTCCTGAGCATGAAGTCACGTAGTATGGGACATTCTTTTGGTCAGCTGGGGTCAGCTGCCCTCTCAGTGTCCTCCCCCATCTTCTGGTGCACTCCCAGCCTACTCACTGGATGGCAGCATGAGTAGCAAAATAGGTCTCAGGGATGGGTAAGCACTGCTCTGCAACAGCTAAAAATCTGTAAATTACCAACACAGTTTTGGTTACAAGTCCAAAGCACAGAAAGATAGCCTGCTGTGAAGAAAATTAACTCTGACCCAGCTCAGTACCAGTATTGAGTCTGATTCAGAAAGCAGCAAAATGAATTCCTTTCTTGAAGTCCACTATCCAGCTGGGTGCTCATTTAAAAAAAAAAAAAAAATAAAATTTATGCCTAACATAAGGCATTTTTCCAAGTTTCCTTTTATATATGCTTCTTGAAATAACATTAGAATGACAATGGGGTGACTCTACCTTAATTTAAAATATATTTGTCCAGCGACTGATTTTGGTAACAAAATTGAGACTTGGGCTATTCGCAGATAGTTTATACATAAGCTGACTGAAAACATGGGCAATTTTGCTTCCGTGAAACAGACTTTCTTTTCAAGTCTTCTTACAACATCTTCGGCTTCCATTATGCTATACTGTAAAGAAATGAGAGAGAAGGAATTGAAGGAAAATGAATGGCCTGTAGACAAAGCATAACCCATTAATTCACAATGCAGGGAGAAGATAATTCTTCTTGGCATTGAAGGAACTGAAGTGCTTTGAATGTTTACACTTTTTCCTCACAGAGTTCTATCTTAAGGTTGTTTTTATTCACTAGTTCATTTTGCAGAAACACCAGAGAAGAACTGATAATGAAACAGATTGTTTAGAATGCAGAGAGTTTTGAACCAAAAATACAGTGTATAAAGATGAGGTGGCTCTACATATGTTTCCAGCATGGGAATGTTGACATTATTGGCAAACCATACATAAAATTTACATGCCCACCAGGGTTGCAACTTGTTTGATTCAGTGTCTACACTGAAGCTTGAACACGAATTATTTTCATCTACACAGAAATGTAAACCAGCCTTCATACAGTCAATGAGTAACAGTGTAGTTCAATGACAATATTATGTGTCAATACTTACTGTGGATCTCTTTCAAAATTACTGCTATTAATTTATTCAACATATTGAGGACCACTCACTTTAGCTGCTGGCATGTCTGCATGAGTGCTGGATATGCAATTCAGTACATAGTACCTGAAGTGGTGGTCAGTAGACCAGATAAAATTGTCTGTCTCAGAGCCACAATGGCTCATTAGACACCACAGACTCCATCAACTGAATTGTCTGTATGCCCAGTTTTTATAATGGGAGCTTGGACCTTTTCCTTACTTACAGAGATACTTAAATTCTAGTGCAATAAGTGTAAAGAATCCCCCATATGAAATCTAGAGCACAACTCATCCTAAAGAAAATATCAAACAAGGGCTAGAAAAACAATGCTCTGAAGTGATGGATTTTCTGTTTTGACCATAAAGTGAGTCTATCTAGATGATGGCTAGCTCAATAACCATTGCTATGAGATAATTTTTTCCCCTCACTCATTAGCCTGAACTTTAAATTGTGATTTTTAAACCAATTCTTGTTTTTTCAACTCCTCTTAGCCATCTTACTACATTTTTGAGTGGGAGATCCTCGAGTTCTGGTTCATAAACTCCACAAGAGGTTGAAGTTATCCAGATGAGCTCTACTTTTGGTCTCCAGAGTAACAGCAGTTTCCCAAAATCGCTATGTGACATTCTTAACAAGTATATCAAACCATTGGTCATGTTTCATATTACGTACAGAATGTCTCTAAGCAGAGCACACAAGAAAAACAATCTGAAATAATTTCAGCTTTCCATAATGCAGATTTATGGTTTTATAATACAAAATTCCCTTCTTAAATGTTTACACTTTGTCCAGTCCAAAGTATCTGTTAGAAGAGAAAATATATGCAATGCTTTAATAACTAAGAAAATTTCCACTGTATAAGACATTATGAAAAACCACTTCCCTCACATTTCTGTCCCATATTATTTGTCCAATACTCTTAAAGTTTTAGATAATATTTTGACTAATATACTGTGATTTTTCACTCTTCTCTGCTGTTACCCACTAAAATAGTCTAAATATCTGTAAGACACTTCTAAAATGCACTTTACAATCTTTTTTATCCTGTAAAAGAACATGTCTTCTGTAGGAATCCTCTGACTAGATCCTTAGGTTAGGTTAAAAGAAACAACCAAAGCATTCCTAATATCAAGCCTCTCAAGATTTGAGTCAAACTTTGTAATTCTTTTTTTTTTTTATTTTATTTTATTACTTAGTAGTTACAGCCAGACAGCTATGATTAAGTAATTGCGTTGTGAGCATTTTAATGGGAGATCATGGCCACAAGGTCAAGGACCACCTACTCAAATCAGACCCCAGACTCAAAGGAAGGGAAGAAATGTGCATGTTGACCAATTAACATGAGACTTGAGATATGTAACTAACAAATAAGGCATTGAATACTGATTAATATAAAAGTTATGTAGTTTGTAATCAATGCATGTTGGTGTCTTTGTTTTCTAACATGTATAAATAGTGTGAAGTTTTGATGATGAGGGAGCCAGCCCAGACTTCTGTGGCTTGCCACCTAGCTTGCTAATTTGCACAAATTCAAATAAAAAATTGAAATACTCTGCTGCCTTGGGGACATTCCTCTTGGTGGGCACTAGAGCAAAGTACTTCCCATAAAACACACACAAGATTCAGTTTTGCAGGCCACAGTGGTGGAATCAGAAAAAATATAGTATAGATGGAAGATAGTGTATTGAGAAATGAAGCAGTGCAACTGTAGTTCTATATGAAACTGGTGGCTTTAGAGAACACCAGTTATGTTTCAGGTGACCCCAATTTAGTTCAGTCTATTATGAAAGGAAACATATTGTTTGTGTTCTTTTGTGGGTATTGTGTAATGGTAGGGGTGGGTGGATATACAGACTTGCTCACACACATGCAAGCACTCACTACATCTACACGGAAATTTAAACCAACCTTCACACAGTCAGTTAATAACAACGTAGTTTAATGCCAATATTATTAAGACTATTGTGTTTTCAATTGTTTATGTTTTCTAAAACATGAATTTAAACTCATTATTCATTCTTCTACTGCTAAGTGCTATTATTATTGCTCTATTTGTTTGATTACAAACATGAGACATTTATAATAAATTGTTTTGCTCATGATTTCTTTTTTTTTTTTTTACTCCTTAATTGTACTACAGGAGAACTTCAAGGATGATATAGAAAATCTAATGGTAATACATCTATAAAGTGTGTAAATCGTATCCAATGATACCTAGGTAAAGCCAGTCATTCCATTCCTTGTTGATCTCAAAGTTGGCTGTAGTAGTTACACTTCAGTACTAGAGTTTATGCAGGAAAGAGAACCCATCCCAGAGAGAGATGTCAAATTCCCTACTTACTAAATGACAGATAATAGGTGATTACTAAGTATTAGGACTCATATCAGAAACAGATGGATCTTCCATTGTCACAACTTGTGGATGGCCCACTGTCAGGATGTATGGATAAGAATAGAAATAAGACCCATAAATAGAGAAGAGGTTTGCCATATTCTTAGCCAAGCAAGTTAACAGGCAAGACAGTGGAAAGGGTATTCTGGCAGTTTAACAAAACTATCTAAAGAGTTTAAGCCAACTGGCCTTTTTCAAACAAAATTCACATATATTTCCTAAGTAACTCTTTTCAGAAAACAAAAAAAAAAAAACCAACAAAAAACAACCAAAACAAAACAACAAACAAACAAAGAACCACAATAGTTTCAGTTCATGGATTACATTCATCCCAGGTTCAAATCTGTTGACAACAGCAGAATTATGTTACCTTTAACTCTTTACTATAGTTATAAACTAAATAGTAAACTACAATTTTCAGAAAGATATGCTGGAATAAATTATGGGATTAAAATCCTTTACAAGACATCTATAATGCTTCTTTACATATAGGGAAAGAATCATGTTTACTTAATCTCTGCCTCTGGAAAAAAAGTTTGCTTGAAAAACTCAATTCTTCTTGTACCATTGTCTTATTTTAAGTTATTGAAATGCTGCAACACATTTTTAATACAGTTCATTAATTTTCAAAGTCTGCAGGTTAGAAGGCAGCAGATTTCTATAAACACATGTGTAACATTATTGGAATTTTTTCCTTTTGCTGATTTCAGCATGCCTAAAACCACACAACACAGCCCTAAGCAAAATATGTACAATCTAGCAGAAAATGGACAAATTATTATTTTTCCAACTATGAATTTTCTGTTTCCATGGCTGGAGCTCAAATGATTAATGGTAACACTATTTTTTTTTTCTTGTAGCTTTATCATAAAGTCAGAGTTAGCAACTTATGTGTAATACAGGACAATTCTAAGGAATTTCACAGATTTAAATATGAAGCTATTAATGCACGGAACACTGAAGTCATTATTTCACAGGCAAAGATATAACACTTATGAGGATTTTCTTTTAAACAAATTATCAGTACTACAATTCAAAGTACAAAACAAAGTACGTGGGTTAACTTAGCCATTTAATCACAGTTTCTTAAAGCATGTTTGCCACTTCCTTGAAAGCTCTAGTGAGCTTAGGAAGGTTGGCACATACTCCTGATTTGATATGTTTTTAAGGTAAGTATGACACTGTGATTTCTGAGAGGAAAAAAAAAAAAAGAAAAGAAAAAGAAACTCTAAAGTTAAAATTCCCAAGCTGTCTCCATTCTTCTCAGTATGAATATGGTGAGGGACTAGGGCTGAGACACAAAAGTTGCTTTAATCCCTGCAGCATGTGGGAGCCAGTCACACTGATTTTTCTGCATTTTTATAGATAAGAGGAGCCAGGGATCAACTGGAGATCTCCCTATGAGTGCATTTCAAGGGGAGTTGGCTGCCCTACAGTGATACAGACCCTCAGGGAACCTGACAGGGCTCCCGAGGCTCATCCTAGATGTTGGTAATTATATGAAAATCTTCACTGATGATGAGTGCACTGGCCTTGGGGGCCAAAAGAGCAAGAGAAATATGTCCATAAAATTAGAAAAGTATTAGAATATAAAAAATGTGTGTTTTACAATGTTAACTACATTATTATTCTTTCTTTTTCTTCCACAATTATATTGAGAATACTAGTGACCAGACTCTTAAGATATAAGTTATAATAAATAAATTCTGGAATTTAGTTATAGGTGTGCTTCCTCTTTGATCACAAGCAGGATTTTAGCCTAACACATTGTCACATGAAATATCCTTCTTTATTTTAATTGCACATTTTTACCTTTTAAGTCATGACTATAATCCCCAGAATGCAGCATCTGTCAACTGTTTTTTCACCATTTGTCTTGGTTCCTATATCAAATAGTTTCTCTACAAGTAAGTATTATTGATAGGATGCTTTTCCTGCATTCACCATGGAAACATTTATAGAGCTAACATTGCTGCAGGAATGATGATGGTCATTTAAAGAAATAAATGAGATAAATACACAAAAATAGCTGTAACTATGCTATTCCACTTCAGGTAGGTGCACTAAATGCTGATAAACTTTATCAGAATTCATATTTCTGCCCTTTAACATTCTTGAGAATACAAAGGAAAAGGTAAAAGAGTTATAATTTGTTCATTGATAATGTCTGGAGAACAAATCTGAAATTCCACTGATGCTGATATGCTACTGGATAATATGATGCCAATTGTGAAAGAAATACCATTGTGCACTGTGTTTTGGACATTGAACTCACAGCAGGACTAGGAGACTGACATCAGATCCTAATTAATGTGTTGCAATTGCAGTAGGCTATCGATAACTCAAATTCCTTTAGTTCCTTGTCGGTGTGCCCAGCTTGAGGGAGAGAAGCTCAGATTTGAGTCTACAGAGAAAAACCTTTTCCTACTTGAACATGGTTCATTGTAGGAAGCTCTTTATATCTACACTTTTTATACAGATTTGTTTTGTTTTGTTTTGCTGGCAGCTAAAAGTGGTGCTCAGTTGGGATTATTCCTTATTCAGCTTGTTAAAAACTACAGTGAACATCCAAGAAGGATATCCAAACTCTCATTTAAGAGAAGAATTTCCTCAGGCTCTTTTTAGGTTTAGGATCTTACTTTTTTCTCAGTCTCACTTAACAGATCCATGGTCTTTTTCATTGCAAGACAGAGGAAATATAATTTTTATTTGCATTATTGTCTTTTTGTGGATTACATTTTCTAGTATTCTGCAGTTTATGTCAGTCATGATCTTTTCTCTGATGAGTATGTAAAACATCTAGGATTTGAGTCTTACAAATGGTTTACTTTTTTTTTAGTTATATCTTTTCAATAAAAACTGAAATGAACCTTGTTGATGGAGGGATTTTTCTTTTATGCACCATACACAAAAGAGCATCATGTGAAACTTTTCATGGTCACCATGAAAACTTATTTATTAGCTAGTTTTCAGCAGCCATGACTAGAATTGTTGTACCTTAAGAGACAGTATCACCTTTTTGTGATGGACTTATGCTTTGGATGTGTAACCTATGGCAAGCAATTTAGAGCCTCAGACTTCAGGGTCCATAGGAAATAGAGCTCATCTTGTTACACTCATCTGCTGAAGATCAGTGATGAAGATGTTAAGAGCAAAAAGAAAGGAAGATATTGGATACTGACCATGTGCAAGTTTATGAGGCTGATCACTCAGTTAAGGCTGGTAAAGCTATCATAACTTTAGATAAAATCCAAACTTTATTGTCTGTCACAACTTCCCAACTAAGAACTATCTGGTTCAGTTCAAGATATGGGAGATGGTTTGACTTTAATTTATACTAGATAATTCTGAGTTAAACCTAAGAAAACAAAACAGGAATAAGGTAAATTAGACACACTAGAGATACATAATAATTCTCCTGCAGTAACTTTCGTGTGACATTCATTCATTCTGTGAATCAAAATGAGACTTTCTCAGGGCCAAAATCTGGAATTTAGAAATCAACAAGAACTCTTTGGTCCTAGGAATGTCCTTACAAACCACCATCAGTCATAATGAGTCTGGGAGCAGAAAGTAGGATGCAATTTTGTCAGGAAGACATCTTGAAGAAGACATCAGAATTTTATTTTTTTTCAATAGATCAGATGTCAAAAGATGTAATTTTTCTGCCATAAGAAAAATTCTGCTTTAATTACCCAGTTAATCAAATATACTTTGCAGTATTTGTAGTACTTGACATTTACCAAATACATTTAATTTATTGTTGTTCTATTATATTTACAATATGAATTAAACTGGACTTTACTGTCAATGATCCATTTTATACAATGGTTCAAATTATTGCTACACATTAGAAAACAGGCAAAGGCTAATTCCTGATTTTTTTATGCAGT
>VXAU01003927.1:1375-74738 GCA_013399695.1 Formicarius rufipectus | reverse complement strand
TTTTTTTTTGTTTGTTTTGTTTTGAGTTTTTTGGGGTTTTTTTGTTTTTTCCTGATAGGCAGAACAGCAGTAATAATATTATTTCATAATTATCCTTGACTCATCTGAAACTTCTGCAACAGAAGTGACTTTTAGAGAATTACTGGAGTCTGATTGAGCTTCTCATCCCTAAAATAATGTTTCTACCTTTTTTTTCTTTCAGAGTTGATTTTTTATTAATCTTAAAATGTGGGTGAGAAAAAAAATCCTACAATAAAACACATCAAAAATCAGCCCCAGACAGATGAAAAACTATCCCCAAAAACTTTTATTATAGCACATATATTTTATGGTTCAAAAACACTCTACAAGTTTATCAGAGTGTTTGTTCTCTAAACAGTTGAACTTGTTTTGATCTTCCCAGAGTACTGAAGTAAAGAAATTTGCTGAAGCACATTTCTTGAGGAGGAAATTTACTAAGTAATAACAGAAGATTTTCTTTGTCTCAGCAGATCACTCTTTGGGTGCAGAGAACAGGAACAGGGAATTATACTCCCATTTCCTTGAGTGTTGTGCTGTGTTGTGTTCAGAACTACAGTTAAGTCACAGTATGTGCTTTGTTGATTAAGCATGTAGAGATTAATGAAAGTGTCGTGCAGCACCTACTCTGAGAACCCTTGGGATCTCCACAGTGGCACTACTTGTTTTCCTGCTCAGAGGATTATCCTCAAACCAACTGCTCAATCAACACTGTCCTAAACAGTCACTTTAAGAGCTGGCTTGTAAGGCAAGGCTTGAAAAGGAAAATTTTTACAAATTTAACTTTTTTTGCACACAATTGAGGATATATTTCTAATGTCATACAAGCAAGTAGAAGGTAAAAGTGTCAGTAGTTTATAGCATAGCTGAGTTTTGCTTTGAAAATATGTTTTCAACTAACTGTGACCCAACTTACTTGGCTCGGTGTCCGAGTAGACAGCTTGCAGTGTGCCTCACATTTGGAACAGTGAGCAAGACATTCAGAGGCATATCAATAATTCATATTAGCGTTGGAGAAAAATTATGTGAGGAAATCAATGTTCTGTAGGGGTTTCCTGCAAGATATCTCATGGGTAAGTGTCTTTCAAAAGACCAGGTGGGACACGAAAGAATATGAAGCTCCCACTATGTTTCTGGTTCTGCTGTAGTGTCATGAGAAGTTTTGAAAGCATTCAACATCATTACGGGAGTGCCACAAATCTCTCTCTCCCCATAGTTAGGCAATGAAGCCAAATGAGCATTTGCCTACATTTTGGTTAGAAGCCAAAATCTTGCACCTGAAAGTTTTGAAAAATGAGAGCTCTTACAGAAGAAACTGAGAGGGATAAAGCTCTGCTAAGCTATTTCATAGTCTTACAAGTTTTAGTAGTACAGTTAGGAAGCTGAGCAGGTAAGATGATCTTCATGGTTTATAAAAATTTACTTTTCAGGAAACTGTCCAGCCACAAAGCCAAAGAGCAAAACTGGGTGAAATAAAAAGCTGTTGAATAGAATAGAATAGAATAGAATAGAATAGAATAGAATAGAATAGAATAGAATAGAATAGAATAGAATAGAATAGAATAGAATAGATTGATGGAATTTTTCTATCCACCCACAATGCCTCTATTTGGCTAATGCTGAAGAACTTTACCCAGGGAAATGAATGTTGGAAGTAATTTTGTGTTTGGGATCCAGAAGAGATCAGATTAAAGGAGCTTTAGTAGGTTTTGATAAGCAGTTTATCCAAAATTTTTTTCTTACCACTAGCAGAACTACTCAATATAACTAAACTACAAATAGGCAACTTCAGATAAGGCAAAGAGAGGAGCTGCTTTTTTATGGTAGATGTTTGCGTGGTGTTATTTAAATTTGGAGCTAAAGTTTTAATGCATTCTTAATACCTAATTAACAAAATGCATTGTAAATTGATTTTTTTTTTTTAAATTACAGACTTAGTGAACACACAGCAATGTAATTCACTGAATGAATCTAGAGATTTTCTCTTGTAATGAAATTTTTTGACACTGTGGAAGGGAAATTTTTATGCTGGTTGATTTGTTTTCAATCTGTCAAGGAAATCATGATCTATTTTTGTTTCAGGATAGATATCATGAAAGTTTTCCTTACAGTTTTTATTAGTAGCTCTGAAACACCAGGATGGCAGTGGGAAATTTTGTTTGTGACACACATTTCTGAATCAAGTCCCCTAGGTCTTGACAGGTGACTATAACCCCATTCATTGCCCACCTAGATCCTTAGCCAGTGTCTGGTGGAATACAGGGGATTATTTGCTTATTATCCTTCAAGGGAAATATGGATAAAGGAGGTGATGAGTAGGAGAAATCCAGTGTGATATGGAAGAGGACAGGTAGCTGTGTTCTGCAGGCCTACCTGGGTGTAAACTGCTGCTGGGTAAAGGCACAACCATTTATTGCTGGAGCAACATGGCAGTGTGCAAGTTTTACAAATGGCTGTGACACCTTGACACAATCCAACTTTTTTTTTTTTTTTTCCCTTCACCTCAGCTGTCTTTCATTGGTTCTTCACACATGCACAGAGAAATTTATCACTGAGACTTTGGGAAGCTTCAAATATGATTGTGATCAGGTTATGGAGGACTCTAGACAGATCACACAAAATCTTCTCCTCACATGTAAGACAAACAGAATATATATTTTTAATTAGGTATTTTAAGCATCTTTCTCTCCCATGGGTCTGAGCTGGAGGTCGGGATATGAGGTGACATTGCAGGAGATCTTTATAGTTTAGTGGATAACTGAGGAAAATAGAATGTTTAAGTCAGGGCTACAATCACCAGCCTGAGAGGCAGAAAACTCACTGTGTTGAACAAAGAGGCAGGGAGGTTTAAAGGAAAACTTTGTTTTCCCTTTTCATTTTGAGCCAGAAAGGACATATTCAGTCATAATATGATGGCATATTTTACCAGTCTCTTACTTTTTTCTCTTGCCCAAAAAGTTAAACTAGATTTTTCCTTATCACCTGCACTCCCAAATTTCCTATCAAAGTTGGTGAAATTTTGGTTATAGATAGTGTGTGATTAAAACTCCTTTATAAGGGGGTGTATAATGTATCTATCATATAACTATACATATAACTATTGTATACAAAATATAGAGGTTACATTCAATGGCATAAAGCTGGTGTAGAGAAGTCAGTTGGAGTTTGAGAAGAAGAAATCTTCATGACTTATCTTCCCAAATCATAATGAGATTTTGGATGCAGTAGCTCCTTTATTACTATTCATAAGACCCTGAAAGTTGTCTGTGTCTGTGAGTTTCATGTGTCTTATGACAAGAATTTTAGAAATTCATAAAAAAAGGAAAGGGCTTGTCCATAGCAGTCAACATACAGGACAGGAAGTAGATAAAGTGGGAGACTGGACAATATACAGAATTTTATTTTTTTCCCCTATTGATAAAATAGCATAAAATAGCATGAAGGAATCTCTACTTATCTTTTGCAACTATTTCACTCAGTATTTCACTCTTAAAAGCACAGCAGACAGACTGGACTTGAGGCAAATCCCTGAGGTGTTAACACTGATCACATTACCCAGAGACTCTGTTGGTGACAAATTCCTTAGAGGTCAAAGAAAAAGAAGAATATAACAAAGTAAAGCCCTAGAAACCATTTTGCCTCTGCCTACTCCCTCTCATTCCCTCCCTCCACATCTCTGCATTTGTGAGAAAACATTAATAAATTACCTGCAAAAAGAAGCAAGAGGAAAGTTGTTTTGAAATGTATAGCAGGGTTTGAAGCCATTGATACAGTAAATCCATGGTTTATTAAACAAATAAAAGCATTAAAATACAATAAACAAGTTCCAAATCATGGAAATAGTTGAACTCCATTGAACTCCAAAGGACTGATTGCTCATGGGCTTAAATTTAAGCACATAATCAAGTATTTCCAGTCTTGAACTTTGAGTCATTCTGCTGGATGCTATTTCAAGTACATCCTAATATTTGATGTTAACATGAAGGGGTGTGAACCTTTGCAAAAAGCTGAAAATAATTTGAATAACTAAATTAATATTTCCTTAGAAAAATAAACAAGCAATAGATAAGTGTAATGAGCTTAAAGGGCAAGTCGCTTAATTTAAAGGAAATTATGACAATTAAAATGCAATTTTCCTTTTTTTATCAAATTTTTAGGCATTTAATACCTACACATGAAATCTCTTTGCTAATGACTTACCAGTTTTAAATACTTTGCAGTAATGACTTATATAATTTCAAGTGGTTATTTTCCATACTTCATTACTTTCCCCCAAATGATCATTGATTTGATAATTAGTTGATATTTTAAAAGCTGAAGACGTGATGTCCTTGAAAATGTTTTAAGTGTCTTGTTCAGGGCAAAAATAAATTATCATCTTTGAAATGCCATTCACTAGTAATTCTGGTGGGCTTTTTTTAGTCTATTAGAGATTGAGAGAGTCTTTCATTTTATATTAATTAGTAGTTTGTGGCAAGATACTCAGAAATCAACATACTGCACCAAAATTTCATGCAGTAAGATATCTCCCTGTACTCAGCGGGTAGCTGCAATGTATCTTTGAATAAAAACTGTATTTTGCTTGATGTAAAAAGACTTCCAATTTTCACTGTGTCATTTCTGTTCTACATAACAAATTAACACACTGTGTAACTTTTGTCCCCTTCCCAGCAGGCAGGATGCATTAGTACCAGACTCCTCAACCTCTTAGCAACTTTTTAAAAGTTGTTTCATAAGTGCTGTGACCAGATTGTAGGAACTCATCTGACCTTTTCTGAGGAGTAGTCCTTGAACGACAATTATCTACCACACTACAGGAGTTGGAACATTGTTTCCTTTGGAACAATCTTTCTGTCTTCAGTGGAACTAAACACATATTTAACCAACATTTTATCATGTGTATGTAAACCTATAGACTTGAGTACTAACCTGAAATTAAGCTGCTGTTAAGCAAGAATAAAAGGAGCAAAAGGCTAAGTTGTTTTCGGTTTTTTGTTGTTTTGTTTTTGTTTGTTGTTTTGTTTTTTTTAAAGACTAAAAAATTAGGGGAAACTGTAGTTAAAACCCTTATTTTTAGTTAAATATATGGCTAGACTCTGTTTATGGCTGAAAGGCATTTATTAAGCTACAGTGTTATAAAGCTAGACAATTTGAATAGTAGTCAGCTCACAGGAGCAGGTCATGCAGGTTGTCTGTCATGGGCAGGTGAATGACATTCAGGCAGCACTCGTGTTGTGTCCCCTGGACTGGATAGACTTGAGGGACATCTATAAGAGCATAAATTTTTGATATATCATTGAATCATAGAATGGTTTGAGTCAGGAGAGACCTTGAAGATTGCCTAGTTCCAACCTTCCACTAGATCAGGTTGTTCAAAGTTCCATCCAACCCGGCCTTGGACACTTCCAGGAGTAGGGAATCCATAGCTTCCCTGGACAACTTCTGCCAGGGCCTCATTGCTCTCACAGTAAAGAATGACTTCCTACCCTCTACTCTAAACCTGCTCTCTTTCATTTTAATGCCATTCCTCCTTGCCTTGCAACAGGCCCTTTTAAAAAGTCGCTCTCAAGCTTTCCTGTAGTCTCCCTTTAGGTGCTGGAAGGCTGCTCTGGAACCTCCTCTTTCTAGGCTGTACACCCCAACTCTCTAAGCCTGTCTTTGTAGGAGTGGTGCTCCAGCCCTGTGATCGTCATTAAGCTGATGGAATTCTTCGCCACTGAAAACTTGTGTGAGAAAATTCAATCATCATCAGATATCAGACTCTTAATGATATCATAAGCTTTCCATTTTCTTTCTAATATGTAAATTTACATTTGTCTCTTTTGAAAAGTAAATTAATTTTATTAATACTTCTAGCAAACAAAATACTTGAGTAAAACTCAATTAATATTCTTATATCTATGCTCTCTTTTAAATTAAAAAAGCCAAGAAACTTTCCAGAAATTTTCTATTTTCTAATAATTTAAAATAAAATTAGTATCCTAAGTCTTTAAGATTTTCATGTACCATGATGAAAAGTTGCTAGACTAGAGGCAATTATCAATATTCTAAATTAAAACAAGCAGACAAAGTTAGAGGCAACACTTGTTAACTTTAACAAAGACAAGGATAAAAAGATACAAACATCTGCAAGTTAATTAAACACATTCTAAGCAATATTTGTATGTGTAAGTTCTAATAAAATCAATAAGAGTAACAGCCATGCTTAAAATGAAATATGCACTTAAAGAAATTGTTGATTGGGCTAATAGAAGGTACAGAAGCACATTTTCTGTTACTGTGGATTAACACAGACATGCTCAAGTTCACTAATCTAGACCTTGTATTCTAAACCCATTAGTTAAAGAAAACTGACTTTCAATGGCAGTCTGGAAAGCTTTATCCATTATTTTTAATTCACAATATGAGTAGAGTTAACTTTCAAGATGCACTTATCTTAATTCTAGTTTTTATGTGTTTGATAATTAAGTTTTTTCATAGATAATTTTTTTTAAATTGACTCAAAAGGGACCAAGAACAAACTTAACTAATTACCTTTGTTTTTAATTTTAAGGTCATGAAAAATTTGATCAGTTAGTCAAGGTCGCACTCTCTGTTACTCAAAGATAAAGTCATTTTCCCCATTGCAGCATTCCAAAATTATGGTGTAACTGCTATAAAAATTTGACCTCTGGTGCTTTGGTTGTAGATGATTTTTTCTTTTTAATTTAAACTACATATTTAATATATTAATGACAATAACAAAGGGGTTTTTTTTAATTCTATTTCAAGTCACTGTAAATGGCATGAAGAGGGAGTTCAATTATAATTTCTTGGTTATTAAAAGACATTCCTTCATATCTAAGTCTCCTTAGAAAACCCCTCTGACGCAGTTTAGCTTTCACTGTTTCATTTCGAGCCATCACCAGAGTAAGGGAAACGTAATTTACATCAACTAGATGTATTGGTGAGAGATTACTAAAAGTGAGTTTCCTGAGCAGCTAACTATCCTCACTACAAAAATGAATGGTCAAATGTTGAGCTGATGTTTGAATGCAAATTTCCACTGCTAAATAAATAAAACTATTACATCTGCTTTAACAAGAAAGTCAAAAATATTTTGTGCTTGATTAGGCTAATGTAAATTATTGGAATAGCTCTTAGACACCAATGTTCTGCAGCACCAAGCTGCTGCATGACAGTCATCTACCACAGTATGACAGATAGCCTGTGAGGCAGAGGCAAAGGATGCCTCTCCCAGTAAAAGCTGGTTTCTGGGATGAGGTGCAGGAAAAGATGGGTTTATAATCAGCTGTGATGCCTGCCTACACCTGCAGCTTAGCTTCCATCCCCAGGAAGTGGACCTGGGATCCATGACATACAGACCAACTATATTTAAATTTTCCCATCTGTAAATTG
The DNA here is from genome assembly GCA_013399695.1 of Formicarius rufipectus. Taxonomy (NCBI): domain Eukaryota; kingdom Metazoa; phylum Chordata; class Aves; order Passeriformes; family Formicariidae; genus Formicarius; species Formicarius rufipectus. The sequence goes on along the minus strand of VXAU01003927.1, from coordinate 67,322 downwards.
CCACATTATGAAGAAACTAGGGAGAGAGCAAGGCAGTCTGGAGTGGAGTGCATGTCTCACACCCTTAGTTACTACACCCAGGAGTTTGGAGAATTACTCTAAAGGGACGCTATAGAAACTGTCAGTTGTACATTCAAAACATGGGCTTTTGTGCTTGAAACACTTTGTTTCTCCTGTTTCAGTTCGAAGTCTGGCCTTAAGACTCAATAAATATTTTATTACTTTATCATTCAGGGTTAAATTAGGATGTTAAAGATGTTCTGCTTCCACATAAGTAGCAAATCCAAAGAAAACAGTAAATGAACTCACCCTAATTTGCCAGTGATGTGGGGCACCTGGGAGGATTCAGTGCTTGACTAGTCCTCAGAGAGTACTCATGGTGAGCAGTACAGAGGAGACCTGGGACACACACACTGTGACACTCCCAATAGGCCATGGACAGCCAAAGGCATACAAGGATTTTCTCCAAATCTGGCAACCTGAGGAGTTAAAAATATGGGTCAGAACATTTCTTGAAGATGGAACTAGGGCATCCCTGTGAAAAAGGTAATATGGCAGTTTCCGAATTAGGTCCCCTTATGTGTGTGTGTGTACGTACTTTCACTCTAGCAGCCAGGATCATGAGTTTTATTGTTTTATCATTCTGTCTAGTTCTGACACCATCCCTTATATTTTTCTTCTTGAGTCCCCAACATTTGCAATTGGCAGAGCTCTACGCACCCATAAGCCATAGCTGAATGTTTCTCTAAGTTGCAGTCTCTCAAAATCTTACTAGGTGCCTTCAATATATCCAGTAAAATAAGTTATGGAATTTTACATCTTTATTAATAGTGTTTGCCTTTTATAACAGTAACAATATTGCATTACCAAAGAGTCCCTAAAGAGAAGAGAAATCAGTGAAGTAATATGTTGTTAAATTATAAGTTGTTAACAATGCAAGTACTGGCACATGGGTAATCAGAGACAAGAATCAGACAACACTATCTGGGAGATCCAGTCCTAATTCTTAGAATAATTCTGTTCTTCAATAAAACAAAAATCCCTGTAAGATTTAAATAAATAGAGTAATACGGAATTCTGTATGCCTACCTCATGCTAATGGCACCACATGGTGACCTTTCCCTTCCCAGTAACAGTTTTGTCTTCAGCATACTGGCATACACTGATCAATAATTTCTCCTTCTACTCTAACTGTACATAGAAGTACATGATATTGCAACACCACCACCCCCCAAGCTGTGATACAATAATTAAACATTAGTATAAACATAGTACATAGAAGTACATGATATTGCAACACCACACCACACCCTGCCCCAAGCTGTGATACAATAATTAAACATACTTCTATATCTGGTCTAATAAACAGACTGAGTGAATTTATGGGACAAGAAAACGAGTACAAAAATAATTTGTTCTCATCAAAGATCAGGATAAAGACTGGCAATGTTATGATTTCTGAATGATTGCCCACTTCTATATCCCCAAGAAAGTAGTGAGACATTAAATTTACAGTGTGTAAGAGAAATAACAAGTGCCATTCTAAGAAGTGCATTGCATTGTTGATAAAAAATGGCATGCAGAATTCAGTGTTAGAGATCATCACAATCAAATGTGGCAAAATCTTACTCTACCAACTTGGGTGGATTAAGCATGGAAGCATTTTACAGTTGAAACAGGACAAATAATTGTGTGTGGTTTTATTTTTTAAATAATTACTCAAAATACTAACAAGAGAAGTAATAGAACTTAGAAATGAGAGTAGATTTTCTGAGTGTTTCTTTTTTGTGCTTTCACTCCAGATCTTCCCCTACTTGATACAGAACCCAGGCGCTGACCTGAGACTCTCTTTCAGCATCCACAGCTCCTCTCCACACCATCCCAGTACCCTGACCTGCCTCAGCAGCACAGCTCCCCTCTGCCATTTCACATTACTCAGTGTGCTTTAAACCACATGCCTGCATTTGTAGGTTTGAATCATCTTTCCACTGGAACAGAATGGAAGAAAATGAAGAGTGCACGAACTCATTCATTTTCAGATTATTGGAAAGTCTTTTTATTAATCTTCTCCTCTTCTCCTCCCACATTATCACACATATTCACCCTGGGGAGATATACTCCCTGAAAAAAGCTATAAATATCCCATTTACTTATGACACACTTCAAAATTAATTTCTGGAAGCAATCAGAAAAATAGAAAAATCAGATTATTTAACTTCTTTTAACACTGATAAGAAGATGTTATCCATTAAAAGGAACTTCTCCTGAGTGAGCATATGAATCTATAAAAAATATTATTTTAATAGCACATTATTTAATGCCCAATTACAATAGGACTGATAGAATATGAACAATAGTAAATGAGTTCATTATTTCTCAAAGTTTTTACTCAAAGAATAACAAATTGTTTCAAAATGTTGGTAAAATATACAGTTTTATCAGAAAATTGATCTTTATTGAAGATTTGGCTGACTTTGCTTCTGTGACTGAAGCTTAAAAGTCTGAGTGGAATAGAAAGAAGAAAACTGTCTCCATATTTATTAGAAAATCTGGTTTATGAACAATAGAAAATTAAAGGATCGCTTTATCCAGAACAGATGGAAGAAACTATCTTTTATGTTGAAAATTCCATCCCAACTATTTATTTCTTTCTTTGACATGGACAAATCATGTTTAAAAATGTGGTGGACAACAACACAGTTTATGCTATCAGCCTAAAGTATGTTGGCAAAATTAACAACTAGCATGGAAGGGTTTTTTTATTATTTTGTCATACTTGCAGTATAAAAGGTCTGTACTTCACAGAATCACAGAATATGCCAAGTTAAAAGGGACCCACAAGGATCATCAGGTTCAACTTCTGGCCCTGCACAGGACCATCCCCAAGAGTCACATCACGTGCCCAGAAGTACCATCCAAGCACTTCAAATCTGTCAGGCTTGGTACTGTGACCAATTCCTTGGGGAGCCTGTTCCAGTGGCCAACCACCCTCTGGGTGAAGAACCTTTTTCTAATATCCAATCTGAACCTCTGCTGACACAGCTTCTGGTCATTCTTTCAGGTTCTGTCATTAGTCACTGCAGGGCAGAGATCAGTACCTGCCCTCACTCTTCCCCTCACAAGGAAGATTGAACTGCACTGAGGTTTCCCCTCAGTTTCCTCCAGGCTGAACAGACCAAGTACCGTCAGCTTCCCCTCAAGGCCCTTCACCATCTTCTTTATTTACAGCATAGAGCTGCCATGATTAAGTCAAATGAAGACATAAAAAGCGAAAGGCTACATGTGTAGCTGTTCAATCCCAATTAAGTCTTTTATTTATTAAAGACTGTTGTTTCTGTGTGTGTGTGACTTTGAGGAACATTCAACTAACTTTCCTTTAGTACTAACTAACTAACTCTTCTTTAGTAGTGATCTCACTAGTTCACAGGTTGGTGTCTCACTTAAAAGATGAGAAGAGGTGTATGAAATCTCCTGTTCCTAACAGACAGTGGAATACTGATTATATCATTGAGATTTTATCTGTGCAAATAAAAATGCATATTTTCCTAACACTGCAAAGTTAAAATGGTCCATCATTTTATGCCTAGGACTGAGATAAATGCAGGGCAGAAAATTAATAATAATGTTGACCTTCCTAAACTAATATTCCAATTTCCAGGCTAACGACAGCATAAGGGGAAGGCAGACCAATTATTTCAGAATGGTCATTTTACCGTTTCTTTCATCTTTATGAGTAAAAATATGCATTTTGTGCTGCAAATAGAAACTTTCAGAAATTTTAATGATGGAAGTATTTTGAATAAAAGAATTAGTTGACAGAGGTGAAAACCTTTTCTGTGAGCAGGACAATTTTAACAGCTTTTCCAAGCTTAGAAACCATTTTAATATTTTTGTCCTTTTGTATGGGTCTACATCGTACTCTGAACCAAGGAAATTACAAACGACTTGTTGAAAAGTCAGCTCTTTATTTTCAGAACCAATTCCATCTCTATTAGCAGATTTCAGTAGTGACTAGTGATTATGAAGAGACCTGCTTTTGGTAAATCAGTCTGAGGTAGTTCAAGGAGAAAGATATGTCAGAATCAACATTTTTTTGAAAATGAAGGTGTTCACTACTTCTGAACCTTTCCAGCAGAACTTCACCTTCTACCTTTACATATAGAACCATGAGTGCTGAGGAAAAAAATCCATTTAAAATGGGGACTCAAACACACGACAGTTCATGGATAAATAACAGTTTCTTATATTAGTTTCTTGCATAAATACCAACCTATTTTAAGCCCCTTTGAGCCTAAATATAACTAAATGGTAACCACAATTTTATCACAAATTCTAAGTGCTCTTATTTCAAATGATCACTCGCTACTCTTAAATGACTATGCAGTCTTTAATGAGAACTCTGTTATTATCTTCTATAAATTCTGAGTTGATTAAGCATTGTAGGCCTCTGAAAAAAGTTAATTTAAAAACAAAAGAGAAGGTGTAAGGAACTGTGGAGGAAGTAAAAATACCATTGAAAAGCACTTAAGTTTTTATTTGAATTGAATTATCAAGTCTCATTTTTTTGTGAATTAAAGTTAACTGTAAGTATATATTAATCCACCTACAGACACCTAAACCATTGACAGCTATGAATCACAGGTACTTTTCTCATGTTCCACTTGTTTTTTATGGAAATTTCTGGACGTTGAAACCGAAAATCAATTTAGACATAAAAAGCCTCCAACACACCTCTGATTGGATTAATAATATTTTTAATCAGTGAAGACAAGTTACGCCAAGAACAGAAAGAAGAAAGTGAAAATGTCCTTCAGCAGTTTGAGCTTCTACCACTTACCATGTGTAATGAAGGAGACTCGTGTTACCATGTATGACAAATAAGGACTCAGTTTCACTAGCAGAGGGTCTGAGAGAGATCTGAGCTGGAGCCTGGGTTTCAGGAAAAGGTTTCCAGACTTCTCCAAATGATTCACTAAATGGTAGTGAAAACCTCCAGTCCTTCAGTTTTATGTGTCACAGAGTGTCACTGATATTTACAGATGTTAAGTTGGAGAGTTCAGCCCATAGTTTCACATTATCAGTATAATATCAACAGTCAGATCTGTAAAAATATCATAGAAAGATCATGAATATTGTGAACTGAAAACGTTTAGAATAGATTTATTTAATTTGCGAGCGAAAAAGCTTTTAGTTTCTTCTTCTGGTTGCACATGATAAAATTGTCCAGAGAGGAACATACATATTCCAGATTCCATATTTCTATTATGTATATTCTCTATTTATTTACACCTAAATTGGAAGCTTGACTGCCTTCAGATAGAGTTTACCCAGGATCTCTTCATCCCTCTGAACTGGAATGAAGGACCCACAAGAAAACCAAAGACAGAGCTAAGCTCAAGCATGGAGAACAGTTGACATCTGAACTGATGGCATGAGATGCAGCTTTGAAAGTACTGACAAGGGATGTATAGAAGCAAAGAATGATTATGCAAACCTTGTGTCTGTAGGAAACCAGTTTAATAACAAAAAACATACCAAAAAAGAACAATACCTAGAGATGTGAGGAAAAATTGTGAATAAACCATTTTATTACTTGCCCATTTCACAAACTTGCCCACAAACTTTCATTTCATGAACTTGCCCACGTTCCGAAGACAGCAAACAGGACAGACAAAATCTGCCAGGGGAAAAAAAAAGATCTTTAACTCCCAATCCTTCTGTAAAGCTTGTTTGAAATTTGTTATCTATTGTAGCAGAACAGAGTCAAGGTTTTACTGTGGTGTCCTGGTTACAACAGTCAGGACTAGTTTATCACAGTGTAAGTGTAACCAATACAGTGTTTTCTACACCCTCTGCATAATTTCTGATGAACTGTTAATAATGGATCATTTGCAACAACTGCCCAGGTACACCTGAACCCTCAGGCTCTAAGCTCCGTGTTAAAGAACTCTGAGAAGCATGGGAATGTTTCTGTATTCACAGAAATGATTCAGCTTTGAAAACTCCCCTCTGGAGAGGCATCAGCACTTTCACACCCAGCCTGAGGAGTCATCTCTGCTAATGGGACACTATGGACTGCCGTAATAGGCAGCTGCAATGACTTAGACCATCAAAGATTCCAAAAACATCTCATGACTCATACAGTTGAATCACCCATTGTGAAACACCTCTCCCTGGGGGAGGTACTGAGCATTCCCGCCTGAACCTGAGCATATATAATCTTCAGGTTTTCGGACTTCTGATACTGCTCATTGGATCTAGAGGAATCCAGAACTTCAACAGGGTTGTGACTGCCACTCTCGATCAGAGTCCGACCATTGTCCTCACCAGTAGGCTTTCCTTTCCTTTGACTTTTCACTTAGGCGGGCCATATGTTGGTCAGTGCAGGGGCTGATGAACATCATTCTGTTTGTGCCCCAGGGTGCTGGATTATATATCTGGTTTTTGTGGGTTAAAACCAATTTTTTTTTCTCTGTATCATTGTGTTTATTGTAATCTTTTCAGTAAATTGTAATTTTTACTTGTGATCTCTTAAGCTGTGTTTGTTCCTTCTGCTGGTTTACCTTTAAATCAGCCTATATGGGAAGACTAACAAAGTGGTTATTAAGAACACCTTTCTAAATGGAAACCATGATGAACAGAAAGGCGATGATTCTGAGGAAAATTAAATAATTAGCTGGTAAGTTGCTACGAATGAGTGTAAGACTAAGCTTGAAAAATATGAATTAAATTCCTACTGGTCATACCAATAAATCAGAAACAAAGAGGACAATTTGAATAATGGATATAAAATGGTAGTTTCCTAACAGTAGTCAGGATGAAGGGAGCTTGCAGGTTAAAAGGCTTAAAACTCTCTTTTGCTAAAAAGTGGATTTTTCTTCATATTTTACAGAGAATATACTTACACAAGCTAGAAAAATACAAGTGAAAAGAAACAGAGGCAACTCTAAACACGATTACAGTTTTATACAATAGCGAAGATGCTATTGCTTGGATGATATATTGTAATTATTCCTTTCAGGTTCCACTGTCTTCGTTGCACAACATAACTACAGGTTGTCTATCACCCATTGACTTCTGCAGGTGAGCAAATATTATAATAATTAATACCTAGAAAAATTACCAGGACAACCCTGTAATATTATATATAAAGACAACTTGCTAGTTATTGTGCAAATTTTGCATTGTCACTCAAATCCTATATTTGTATTACTTCTTTCCCATATCCAAATTATCTGCACAGTATCACATCCTGCTGAACAAGAGAACAATTTACTCAAAGCTTCTTCAAATAAACAAATATTTAAATGTAAAGGCTATCAGAAAGATCACATGATGTTTACCAAAATAGAAAATATAATGCTTATAATGCTTTATACAAAACTGCAATAACCAGATTAGCTTGGAGCAACAACTGATGATGGGAGAATATAAATAAATTTTATCTCTGAGGAACAAGAGAAAAATATTTGTTATTAGATTTGTTTATAAATTTTGCACACAGCTGTAATATGTACAGAAGACTAAACTGTATTATGCTGTGTATTTTGATTCCCACAAACTCAGTTACGCTTGAAATTTTGCAATCTCTGATTTGATCCTATTTCAGGTTTTGTATTTAGTAAGAAGAGATGACTGATAACGAGACAATTATTCTCATGCAACATTCACGGGCTACTGTTTTAAGTAAAACTGGGCTAATAGTTTGAGGCACCCATCCTTTCTTCATCCTCCTAAACTCTGGTTTCGGTTTCGGTTCCAGCTCCACCACACATGTTCACAATTCTGAGTAACTTAGTTTTGCCTTTCCTAGAAGAGAATCATGCCACTGATAAGGACTTGGGTCCTTGAAAACTTTGATCCTCACCCAGCCTTTGATTTCCAACAATAAGGTGGCAAACTAGGACCATATTGACTTTCCTTCCAGCCCAAGGAGTTTTTATGAAACAAAACACAGCTACCTCTTACACCTAATTTCCTAATGTGATAGCATTCCTCCCTCCTTTGCCTTTTTAGTGTGAAGTTAGCCCACATCTCTGAAAAGGGAACCTGAACCTAAGACAGCCTTCAGCAATAGCTGTGGTCTGACTTGTACCTGATCAAGGGGCAATGAGACAAAAACATTATTGCTGTTGAGGGTTTGGGAGTTCCCAACAGGATGAGTCAAACATTAGAGTACTCAAATATGCAGAAGGATGAGATCGCAGTTTGCATCTTACCTTTATGGACAACATCACAGGAATAGTAATGGAAATAGAAAAATCATTCGTGGATCAATGATTTTAGCTGGGACACCCACATATTAATGTAGTGACAGGCAAAATGCAAGTGGTCTAAAAAATGAGATCCTCATAAATATCTGCTATGCTCAGGTGACACAGTAACAGGTATAAATCAATTGGAACCTTGTGGTTCAGCAGCAGGTAATGCTACCAAAGAGTGTGGGTTATGTAACATTTTGTTTTTAAGAATAATGCTGACAGCATTTGTCCTGGTCTCTGTGAGACATGCCAGTATATTCCTGTATTTCTAGAGCTGTATGAATCTCCAAGGATGCAGAAGATATTCAAACTCTTCCCTACTTACATACATATTATTTTTCACTACCCAGAGATTTCTCAAACTATATCTCTCAGCTGACCCTGAAGTGATAGCACAAAGGAAGCGTATGCACCTGCACATACATGCACACCCAATTAAAATGAGGTTTTACTGGAAGCTAAGAAATCACACACAAGGCACAGGAAGTGTGAACATGAAAGTGCAGCAGTCAGTCATCTCTGCCATGCCCTGCACAGACAAACTGTGTTTTGGATAGCTCTCCTATGACAGCAAGTCTTCTTTATGAATGGAAGAATAAAACAGCTTTCTGTCCATCTTGCGCCTCTCTTACCCAGTACCATAAAGTGATTTAATTAAAGGACCCAGCAAGTTTCATTGCTGTTATTTTACTTTTTTTTGTTTGGTTGGTTGGTTTTGTTTGTTTGTTTGGGGTTTCTTTGTGTGGTTTTTTTGTTTGTTTGTTTGTTTTGGTTTTGTTTTTTCAGGGAAGTGGCAGGGTTTCCTCTTTCACAAATTGTAATTCTCCTAGGTTTATTTACTGCAACACAGATGAGAGGGGAAAAAAAAAAAAAAGAGAAAAAAAAAAAGAGTTACCAAAAAAAAGCTGGTGTTTGCAACAAAGTGTATTTCCAAGCTAAATCAAACCAAGCATATCTTTAAACAGCAGAACTGTGTTTGAGAAGAGACATATATTTCTCCCTGGCCAACAGGATATATTTATATAATAGTTTATTAATAATAAGCACTATCCTTTTATGCTTATTCTTCCCCAGTGTGGCTTGCTGATGTACTGTTATTTTACACTGTAGTAGAATTCCTTTCTCTCTGAGTTTTAATCATATGAGAAATTAGATTGAATTTGCATTTACAAAGCAAATTTTATGATGTAAGTTTTGTAATATACTTCAACTTGATTCTGCAGTGAATTGCATTATCCCTAATGGGTCATCCGTTCTGAGGTTTAGTATTTGATCTTGTTTTATTATCTTCCCTGGCTATATTCCATATCTAATTTTTCCCTGAAATGAGCATTATTGATTTATTCATTAAATACTGTCTGCTAGGTGTGAATTTTTCATCCAAGCAGTATGATGAATCCTTTTTAAAATAATGATTATATGCTGCACAATACTTGAAATACTGCCTTTCTGAGATGGTTTTCAATGGATTGCAACTAAATACATTGTACACAAAAAAGTCTTGTTCCCTTTCTGCAAAATGACATCCATTGATTATATCTCCTCAAAAATGGAACAATCAATAAATTATTATATTTCTTAAAATTAAGCTCATTTCAGGGTGAAGTATTATTTTCTTTGTTTTGTTTGAAAGTGGTGTTTGGTTTCTGTACTACTTCAGCTTAAAAGTGATCAAAAAACAGGTATTTCAAAATTAGAGTTGTATCATACAAAATAAAAACCAAACCAAACAATCAGATTGGATAAAATGAGATTCCACTAATCCAGCTTACTCACATACTATATTTTACATCTATTTAAATTTTCAAACCCAGTGAATGGATCTGAAGAATCTTTGTTTTGTTATGAAGGATCTTTCTGATATCTTTCTAAAATGCTCTGTCCAAAGTAGTTGGCTCAAATGCAGTTGTTTCTGTTACAGAAATGTACACAGTTTTGTCAAAGGTGCCCAAAATTTTAGAAAACGTTACATTTAAATTCAGCCAAAGAGAAACAAATATTTCCATAAACTACAGAAATACTTTCTAATATGTTGTTTGATTCAGGTCAATAGTATAATTTATTGAACCACACAAATATTTTCAGAGCACTTCAACCATAAGCATTTTGCAATTTTTATGCACTGGTATTCATCTCAGGATCTGAGGTTTTACAATTGCAGCTATATGGAAATTAAGGAAGGAAAGACCTCCCATGTGAAAGTGGTTAGGCTGGGGAACAGTCTGCCCAGTGAACCTGTGTTCCTTCAGTCCTAACAGCTTTCAAGACCAGACTGGATAAAACCCTGAACAACCTGCTTTGAGTGCTGGGCAAGGTGGAGACCACCTGAATTCCCTTCCATTTTGAATTGTTTTATGATATGATTATGTTCACTATAAAACTAACAAATTAACAGGACTCCTTTAGATTATGTTTCATGGCATTTCCCATTATAAAGCGTCAAAGTATGAGTAACACAGAATTTCACCACATGTATAGCCTTTCTTTGGCATATCTGTTAATATGGAGGTAGTAATCATTCTCAAATCCAGTTACAAATGGAAAATGTAAAACCATTTAGTTTGACACAGACTGAGCTTCCAGAAGTTCATTATATTAAGAATTAATATGAAGAATATTAAGAATTAAAACCACTGAGGTGTCAGTAGGTAATATTACCTTTTCGGTAGTATTTTTTGACACTTCATGTGGTCACACCAAATGAGTCATGAGTTTGTAATTATCTTTCCCAAATGCTATGAGATTAATGCTGTTGTGAAATTGAGGAAGCAAAATCAGTAGTTACTTCTTGCAATATAATCCTGCTGTATTAATTGCCAAATATATTTGCATGACATGGTATTAGTTTGTTTCTCAGCAAGAGTCTTCTTATCAGCTGCCATTGAATACCTGATTACTGGAGACACACTCCAGATGTTCTTCTATTGTTTGTGTCACTAATGGTAAACACAAGAAGGAACTCTTCCCTTACGTGGGCTGCATTTTTAAACGTGCTTATACATTTGCATTCTCACTTGTTTCCTCTGTTTTACTTCATGGACTAGTGGAGCCTGCTTGCTTAGCACAGGTTGCATAGAGTATTCAAGTTAAAAATCATTAGTTTGGCTTCAAAAATAGTGAAATTTAAACAATATTAGCTAGAACATGTGTCCAATTATTACCCAGAACATACATATGTGCCAAGTAGTATTTTAGTCTCAAGTATAGTATAACATCCCACTTTGTTCTCTTTCTTTTCTCTCTGAATAATACAATTCAGAAACAAACTTTCTTTGAAATTTGCCTCAACAAATGTGCCAAGATGGATCTTTTATGGAAAAAGGTATCATTAAGTGTTTGGAAATATACCAAAAATCAACATGTACAAGCTGAGGGCACCAGCATCCAGCATTTATCAGATGTCTAGTATTCTTATTAGCCAAATGAGACATACCACTCTCCCCTCCAATTTTCTCTTTCTCCCAAAAGGCTTATAGTCAGGCAAGACACAAGAAGGATGAGGGGGACTGAGTGATGGCTCCTTGAGTGGAGAAAAAAAGCATGGAAATTCTCCACGGCTGTAGAGCGCGATGTAGGAGGCTCTACACGGGGAGGGTCAGCTGCCTCTAGGACAGCTGAGAGGTTCATATAAAGAGAGGTCGAGACGCCAGAGGAGGGGTGAAGGTGAGCCTTTATTAAGCCCAGAGCACTCCCTTTTATAGGGAGGCTGTGGAACAAACTAGAAGAAGGGAAGGAGTATAGCAAACAGGGAATAAGGTAGGTGGGGAATTCCAAACTTGGACATAAAGAGGAGGGTACATAACCATAACTGGGGAAAAAGGGTAGAACAAGAGCAACATGAATATTCAATACTGCAGCAAGGAACATCCAATAAAAATACAACAAGATAACCTTATGGAACAATGAGAATAGAGATAGAAAAATTTTTCAAAAACCATAATAATAAATAATATATATATATATATATAAAACAGTCCTTCAACTTATACTTTTTGCTTCTTATCTTCTTTCCTCTCTTAACACAATGGGTTCTTCTTTACGTCTGTAACAATAAATATTCCTCCAACGCTGGTATTCCTCTTCTGTCACATCCTGAGGGACTATCTCCTGTTCACTACCCCCGACACATGGCTGCACAGTGATGAACACAGTCAGCGGTGACAGGGGACATTCTGTAGACTTCACTAGACACTGAAGACAGAGAGGAACAGAGTCCCCTTCATTCCTGAACTCTGCCTGGTCAAAAAGAAAACTGATTATATTTTCCACTGGAGCTGTCCAGCATTGAGAAGATGAAGACACTGATAAAGATGTGATGTGACTTCAAGAAGAAAATACACATACACAAATATTTGGTAAGTGTAAGCAGAGCGTTTACATGAGTTGTCAATGTAATTAAATAACTGACCAAAGTAAAGAGTGGTAGGTGGATCAAAGTTTATTTTCAAGTGACAAAATTGCACACTCCTTATACTGAGTTCCAATTCAGACCATCACAGAGAGATGTTACACTAGCCCTTTGCTGCTTTGATGGTTACAAAAGTTTCAGAAGGCCAAATTAAATTACTCATTGTTTTTCAAAGTGCTCAAGCTACAACTCATCTTTTGTGATTGCCAACAGTGATGGCTGTATTCAGCAACAATTTGAGGTCTCATTGGTGTCTTGAACAACAACTTGCGCCTGTATCTCTAGACAATGATCCATTGATAACTCAATTTGTCTTTCTGTATTATTTCCGAAAGATAAGCTACTAGTTTAAAGCAGCAGTTCCTGTTGTCCCTAAATTCTTAACTTTGTTACTCTTTGTTACTGGATTTTCTCCTTGCTTTGCTTCTCGCTTAGTTTTTTTTCTCCTCCAGGGGCATTATGAAAGAGATTTTGACTTGATTCAGTTTATATAGCTGAGTGTAAGAAGTACCTCTCTAAAAAGAAATCCTAACAAAGAAATACTATTAATGGAACAGAAATAAGCTGGCCATTCACTAAATTCATATTAAATTAGACAATAATAAAAGAGGAGATATGTTCACATGCCATAGGTGCAAGAAGAAAAGAAAAATTTTATAGAAAACATGGAGTATTCTAAAACAATCTACAATCCCAAACCAGGGTGAAAGATTCAGAAATCTAAAATCACTGTGAACTAAGAAATCCAAAGGAAAACCATATGAAATAAAATCAGTAAAAATATTTTAAACTACGTCAAGTTATCATTTTAAATTTGGTATTAATTTTAATGAAGTTATTCTACATTTATCCTGTACTAACCAATGTAAAAAAGATTGTGATGAAAAGACACTAGAATTTTCACTAAACCTAGTCATTACATCATTCTTCTTGAAATTTTCAGAACTTTTTCACAACTATTTTTACATTTTCACTGAAGTCTTACCCAAAAGCATTTTGCCTTTTTAACAGAGAAAAATATAGTTTCTTCCATAAAACACAGTACAGAGTTATCAACTCTGGAAGGTCTTGTTTTCATTGCCCAACACACAAGACTATGGCAGCTCTTCCTATATCTGTCAGTCCAATGATAGTGTTTTATCACTTTCCATGGATGAGTCCTAATAAACACAGAAGATGCTGCTCACACATCTCTTCTCAGCAAAAGCATAGTATTTAGTCCATCATTTAACCCACAGAATTAAAGTTGCACAGTGGACAATAGAGACCCTAAATTAAAACTGTATTTAAAAGCATTTAGAGTGTATTATTGTGGCAGGTGTTGGCCGGATGGTGTAAGTCGCCACCTGTGGAGCCGGCTCCTCCTCTGTGGACGCTGGTTCAAATCCCGAGGAACTCGCTGTCGCCGTCCGAGCTGCTCGGCCGTGGCAAAATGAACCTTCAGGAGTAAAGGGGGTGGGGCCAGTTCCACTCACACTGTGCCTCACCTAAAAAATCCATTGCGCAGGCTTATCCCAAAATCTTTGTTCGCGAAGTCCAGCCAACAACAACAACAGTGTATTATTAGTAGTGGCAGCAACAGCAGTTTATTTGGGATAATACCTGTGAGATTCCAGCAGTTTATGAAAATTTTTAGATTAAATTAAAGCAAAGATTTTTGTAATACATTTTTTCCTCATGGATAATCTCGAGCTGAGGAAATGTGTTATTAATATGGTGTAAGTTTAAGTGGGTACTTAATAAAGCAGCCCAAGCTAAACAAAGATCATGGCAGGCTTATAATTGTAATTTCATTTGAATTGGAAATCTCCTGCTATTTCCTGAGATATTTCTCTCTTATGACTGTGATCTAGCACAACTAACACTGGACCAAATCATTAAGGCAGCAGGCACAGATGCCATAAAGTGCATGTGTCAAAACACATGCATATACATTTCCTATAATTTGCATGCCAAAAGCAAGACTGTTCCATACCCAGATGATTAGTAACATGCCCATTTAACTAATTATGTTATGTAGTTCAGGGTTATACTCTCAATAAAGGATAATGGGTTGTTGTGCTCAATGTTGCTGGGTGTTGCTGCTTACTGGGATCTCAAGGCAACAAAGTGCTTGTGCCTGCCCAGTCCCTGATGTGACTCTCAGAGATCAGTGAACCAAGCAAACAGTGGCCTGAGCTTAAAAGTAGGAAATGTCACAAAGATCACACCCTGCACATAATAATTACCTGCTCAGCTTTGAAGAAAGGTACTGCCCTTAGCCAGGTTTCACAACTGTGGATCTTCAAAAACCAAAGAGGGAGGAGTTATTTCTACATATGCTATATCAGTAAGAGGAATGTTTCACAGAAGAGACAAAAAGATATACTCTCAAGTCCAACAAAACAAAAGAGATATCTGAGCCCACATCTTGACATTCAGCATGAAATGTTTGAAGGACAGTGACCATAAGCCCGGAGGTTGAAATAGCCGTGCTCCATGGTCCAGGGAAATACAGGAGACTGGGGAAACTGAAATCAGTGTTGTCAAGGTGTAAGAAAGCATGAGAGCTAGACCCTCCCACCAGGGAAGAAAACACATGAACAAAAATACCTTCATTGAGAGAAGAACAATTAGTGGCTCAAAGTTTCAAAAGAAAAAATAGAGATGAAAAAGAAAAAAGCAGTGATTGAAAAAAGCACTGAAGGGTGGTGATTCAGTACAAGGGAGATGAGCCTTTCAGACACAAGAAAGCTGCAGAATAGTTCAGAGTGCAAAGAGCATTCTTAAGAGCATCTCTTGAGTTTTGCAATCAATAATTATATAGTCATTGAGTAGGTGTAGGGTAGTGTTTGGTCTATGTTTGTAGTTGCTAGAATCATGAAAGGTTTACACAAATGTTAGCTTGAGGTAAGTGAAGAAGTAATTTAAGACTTTGAGTTTCCTCTCTTTACAGTGTATACAAAAAAGTTATTCCATGTAACATGTGCTATTTTTACGACTTTGTGATTGTTCTCTCTCCCTTACAATTCTCTCCAGACTAAGTCAGTAATTTTTTTTTCAGTCCAAACCAAATGAAGGTTAATCTTAACGGTTTACAGGAAAGAAACTTAAAAAACCCAAACACAACCACAAATAAACTAGAGGATAGATTGCCTGAATGCCTAAGAAGTTTACTCAAAATCTTACTATAGGCAAATGGAACATACCTGGTATGTAAAGTCAAAAATTTATTATTAGTCTAACCTCGTCAACTAAATAACTATTTTAATTCACTAAAAATGATACAAATGCTTACAGTTCTAATTTCATGCAATAAAGGGAGATGTGTGTAGAGACCATACCTCCTCCTTTCTCTAGTGTTACTGGCATTTCTGCTATAAGCAATGGCACCACTGTATTGACTGGGCTACAAGATCTGATCCATGCAATACCTCTGAAAAATAGCAGACTTACTCTTATATTTTTTTCCAGACCACCCTGTTAATGTTTTTGTAACCCTGTTTGTTATGATGGCACTGAGAACTGCATCAGACTAGGGAGAATAAAAAAATTAGATGAATGTGAATAAGAAATTTTATGAAGGTGAATAAGATTTGTTGAAAAGTTGAGAAAAAAACTACACTATTACAGAGTTAACATTTTTTGCTTTGCTTTTCTTAATATCTGCACACTTTCAATGACTAAAATATTTTTATTAATGTGTTTATTTTACAGAATTGCATCTATTGAACCTTGAAACCTGTCTTCACTGGCTTATCTTTTGACAAACAATCACCTTATCCAAGGAGATGTACAGGAACATAGGTATAAGGTATGTGAGAAATTAGTAACAGAAGCAGAATTTCTCTCGGAAAAAAAAATGTGGATAAGCTTTATTACAGAGATAATAAAAATAATCATTTGAAATTCTATAGATTTACAAGACAGATCTATCCGGATTGGATATATGGGGTGATGAGCCTCGTTGGTGTGTTGGGTGGTGGGATGGCCACAACGATATGAATTTAGGCTCCTAGGCTAGGCTTTTAGTCCATGCATCTAGGAGAGGGTGCGGGGGTGCTCTCCCCTGGTTCCCCCCCCAGCCACGTGGTGCCAGAGCCCTGGGCAAAGGACAAAGACACCACACCAGCTTGGGGAAGGTCCGAGCAGAGAGAGAGAGTTTATTCAGGAAGGAGAGACTTTTTATAGTCCCTTGGAGGGGGTTCAGGTTCTCCAATGGGGTGAAAAGGTATTGTGTGGCTTTTGGCCAACAGGGATGAGGGGATTAACATATAGGCGGGGAAAGGTTTCAGGGAGAAAGGTGGGTCACGCCCCTCGGTTCCCTGAGGGGTGAGGGGGTGGTCTTGGAGGGCCGAAGGGGCTCTCTGGGAAGGGCACATGGTTTTGGAGAAGTGGTACAAAGGGATTCTGGGAAGGGGAAAACATGGATTCCAGAGGGGGACATACATGGCAAAGGTAAACATACATTTTACACAGTATTAAAGCATCAGTTCAAGGTCTTATCAGTTACATTCTGCATCATTTCAAGGTGTTATCAGTTATATTCTTAATCCATTCCCACACAGATCTTCATCTACTTATCACTGTTTCATCTTCAGTGAAGCCGATGGATTTACACTTACATCCGCTGAAGTTTTGCTCCACATAACTAATTGACTCAGCTAGGAGTATGGTGTCAATTCAAAATTCTTACATAGCAATTACAGGTAATGCTTCTAAAATTTTATTTCTTATAGAAAAGATTATTGGAAAAATAACAAATGAAATTGCTGCAGAGTGCAATTTGTAACACTGCAATTTAGAAAATTCATGTTACTGCACAGCATTATGCTAGAACGGTGTACCAAATACACCATTTAACTCTTTTTATCTTGCTTGAGAATGGTCCTTTACCATGTGTTTTAAAGAAGTGGGGAGAGAGGTAAAGAGGGAATTAATATATAAAATTATGTCAGAGGGACAACGAGAGGGTTATTTCCTTTCCTCTTTGATTTTATTCCCTTTGTCCTAAAATGCATGGATTTGCAAGCCTTAAGTAATGTATCCCATCCCGAACATAAGAAATGGAAAAGTTTCAGCTCACTTGATCAGGAGTTAGTGCTGGCTGAGAAGACAACATCGCTCAACAGCTCCAGTAACTATCAAGGACTGCTTTTCCTTTGTGCAATGTCATAAGACCAGGATGATAGAATAAAATGCTCTTCTCTAGAGGGTCTTCTACACAGCCCTTAGACAGCATCTTCAGACCCAGGTGCCTGAGGGGTCTCATACTCAGGTTATTAACCAGTTTCCACAGTTGTTATTTTCTTGTATGCAATACTTGATGGGGGAAGTATTTAAGTACAAAGCTAGATAACACAATTCTGCAGAAAATTCTCTTTGAAAAATAGTCATGAGGAGAAATTTGTAGCTGCTTTCAGACTCTTTTTTCTTAAAAAGTTATTCTTCTGTTCTGGGTACCTTCTGAGCCTTCTACCCCCCACCCCCATTTTCATTCAAATATTTATGTCTTTGAAAACATGAATTGTAGAATCACAGAATATATCAAGTGGAAAGGAATCCATAAGGATCAACTCTCAGCTTTCATGGGACCACCTGACACCAAGCCGTATCACTAAGAGTGTCATTCAGACACTCCTTGAACTCTGACAGGCTTGTGACTACTTCCCTAAGGACCCTGTTCCAGTGACCAACCACCGCATCAGTGAGGAACCTTTTCCTACTGTTCAGTCTGAACTTCTCCTCTTACAGTTTCAATTCATTTCCTCAAGCCTTATTGCTGATCACCGGAGAGGAGATCAGTGTTTCCCTTCCACTCTCCCCCATAAGGAGTCTATAGACTGTGATGTGGTTGACAGTCAGTCTGTGTGACACATAATGTGTCAGATAATACACAAAATTATGTTCCCAATAGCAGCTTGTCCCCATCTCCTTTCTTTGTTTTCCAAATCTGTTTCTTCAAATCTAAGGAATTCCACAGGTGCTGGTGTGTATTCATAGAATCATAGAATATGCTGAGTTGGAAGGGACTCATCAGGGTGATTGAGTCCAGCTCCTGGCCCTGCACAGGACACTCCAAGAGTCACACCATGTGCCTGACAACATTGTCCAAATGGTTCTTGAACTCTGACAAGGTTGGTGTTGTGACCCCTTCCCTGGGGAGCCTGTTAACAGTGTTTAACCCCACACTGGATGAAAAACTTTTTCCTGATGTCTAATCTAAACCTCCCCTGACTCAACTTCATGCCATTTCCTTGAGTCCTTTCACTGGTCATGAGAGTGAAGAGATTGGTACCCACCCCTCCTCTTCCTCTCATGGATGTTGAAGGATGCAGTGAAGTCTTCTCTGTTTCCCCTTCTCCAGGCTGAACAAACCAAGTGACCTCAGCTGCTCCATATAAATCTTCCCCTGCAGACCCTTCACCATCCTTGCAGTCCTCCAATTAATAGCTTAATATCTTTCTTATATTGTAGTGCCCCAAACTGCCCACAATATTCCGGGTGAGGCTGCCCCAGTGCAGAGCAGAGCAGGACAATCTCCTCCCTTAACAACTTCTTGCAATTTGATGTCATTGTCATAGCACTATATGTTGGCTTGACAATATATATCCCATCTCTTAGAATGGGTCCAGGCTGTCCTTTTTCTCTGGCATTAAACTCAGTCCCCCATTGTTTCTTTTCCTTAAAACGGTGCATCTTCCTCAAACAGAAAATGAAGCATAATTTTTACTGTCTTAGAGGTAGAGCTGTAGTTTTGGGAAAAATACAGTTATGTATGGTCCCCTCACTCCTCACCTGCTGGTTTTGGATTCTGCTTTTTCTGGAAAAAGGAATATTCTTTTGGTAGATGGCCTGATTTTAGTAGCCAGGGTCAGTTTGTCACTGTATGGGTGTGTATTCTAAAGCCTCTATGCCATTTTTTCCCATGAACTGCTCACAATGGCACATTAGCAGGGAGGGAAGGGTTTTTGCTCAGGTTTTTTTCCTATTTTACTCGTTTAGTTCTGGTTGTTTTTGTTTATCTTAAATACATACATGGATATATATATATATAATTATAGCTAGGAACTGTTATCCTTCCATTTATCATATCTTAATTAAAATTTGTTTTGAAATTGAAGGAGATTTGTCCCTCTGTTTTAGCTATAAATTTTTCTAAGCTCTCTAAACTTAGACAGTAGACCAGTGCTCTTGTTCATTGCATGATTGTACAAACTTGGTTTTCCAGATCTCAGTGGGGTTGGGTATCAGTAGGTGGGAAAAGCAGATGATGTGATGTGACATTATCACCAAAGCCATGAATGCATAAGGTTTAGACATACACATTTTGATTGCTCTTCATTGTTTAGAGCATGTTTTGCAATGCTGTGATAGTTTTCATGCTTTTTCAAAATCTCTCAATATATTGTTTGTATTGTTTGTGTTGGAACACTAGTATAATACCATTATGTTAATTTTTATTGTAGTAAGGTATTTCCCTCTTAAGTTATTTGAAGAACACATTAGTATTGAACTGGGAGCTCTGTTTAATCATGTATTTCTCTAGAATCAAAGACATATAAAGCTGAAAGCAACTTCAAGAGACCATTGTCTCCAATCTGCAGCAATTAGACCAGATGAATGATTTATAATTCATTTCTAAGTTACTCTCCCAATATAAAATCTCCCTGTACCATGGGTATCAGCTTGAGTTTTGTTCTTATTTGCTTATATTATGTTATATATTTACTATATACTTGCTTATGCAAACTGTTTTCATGCTGTCTCCTAAATCTTTGATAAAGTTTGAACAAGGTGAAAAACAAATCTCTGAGAATGTACTGCCTATTAATAATTCTGTATTTACATTTATATTATTATATGACATTTTTACAATAAACCATAAAAATCATCACTTTGCAAATTTTTAGTCCGTTAAATATGCAATTTAAAAATTTTTTCTTTTGAAGCTAAATACCATATACAGCATGACAGAAGTAACAATATGGAATTAATTCAAGTTGAGTTGCTTCTAATTTAATGATAAAAGATGATACTATCTGTTAAACTTACCAGTCTTTTTTTTATTTTCTTTTTTTTCCTTTTGTTTTATTTATTTATTTTTTTTTAATTAGAAATGAAGGATTTGCTTATCTCTTCAGCTGTCTTGTGGCAGTCAGAATACCCCAAGCTAGCAAAGGGCAAACAAGCAATCTGATTTGGAAAAAGCATTCTAAATGTCAAATTTGTCATTTGTGCTCTCATATCCATCCCTGCTGTCTGCAAAGAGTAAGTAAGAAGTGGCTGAGTCTATGTTATAGTGTTGGTACTTATTATAATTCCCAGGTAGAGTTAAGCTATGAGGAGAGCTGTTGGGGCACATCGCATCCTCTTGGAAGGCAGAGGAGTGAGGTTACACTGTAGTTCAGTTTGCTGCACACACAGAAAGGAAACTTTGAAACAAGAATCCACACATCAGAGGCTTTTTAAGAAAAACACACACAATTCCCACTAAATCTTTCATCTGCAGACTCAAAAATGTGCAGCTTTAACCAAAGACATAGTAGTGTTCTCCCAGTAATAAGAAATATAAAGAAGAAAGGTGCTAGTGCAGATGGAAAGATGAAGAAAAATTGTGGTATTCCTTGCCATGAGCTAGACACCTGCTCATAAATATCTCATCTTAACAGCAGATGGACCAGCAGTTGAATTGGCTCCATGGTTTCCAGTTCTGAAGGATACATCAGAGGTAATCTTGCACCATCTCTAGAACAAGGTTTCCCTGTCAAGTATATGCTTAAAATTTGATTCCATGAATAAAACCTTCCACCCTTTGCTTTGCTAGTTTAAAAGTGTTTTTATTCCCTACTTTTAAAGTGATGCAAACATACCTAGTGGGGAAGGAGGCTCTCCCCTATCACAGGTAAAAGTTAAAGTAAAGAGGACAGTGGCATCCTTCAGGGTATCTAAAATTGGAGAGCAGATCAGGAGTCTCTAGAACTGAGTCCTCCTGTTTATGCCTGTACCGGGTTAAACTGGCTCTACTACCGATGTCAGCAGTGTCAAATATTAGCATTCACGATGAATTCAATTCTGATGTGCTTTATCTTCATGGTCTCTTGGAAACAGAAGGTCCATGGCTTCAGGAAACTTGTATTTCCACATATTCTCTTGTGTTAAATTTCTGTATGAATGCAATATCATAACATCAATTTTTAATTTAGGCAATGAATACAGAACACATTCTGTTGCAAGAAAGAAAAGGACTCTGAGATCAATAGTATTAGTCATCATAAAATCATAGAGTCAGTTATAGAATGACATAACTTTGGGTTGAAATATATCTTGAAGATCATCTCGTTCCAAACCTCCTTGCCATGGGCTAGGACACCTTCCACTAGATCAGGCTACTCAAAACCCCATCTAACCTGGCCTTGAACACTTCCAGGGATGGGGCATCTGCAGCTTCTCTGAACAACCTGTTCCAGTGTGTCACCATCCTCACAGTAAAGAATTTCATCCTAATATCTAATCTGAATTTGTCATCTTTCAGTTTAAGGCCATTCTCTCTTGTCCTGTCACTATATACCCTTGTAAAAAGTCCTTTCCCAACCTTCTTGTAGGCCCCTTTCAGTTACTGAAAACCTGCAATAAGGTTGCACCAGAGCCTTCTCTTCTCCAGGCTGAACAAACCCAATTCTCTTAGCTTTCCCCCATAGACGAGGTGCTCCATCCCTCTAATCATCTTCATGGCCTCTTCTGGTTTCACTCCAACAATTTGATGTCCTTTCTGTTGCTGGAATCCCGGAGCTGGATGCAGCACCCAAGGTAAAGTCTCATCAGAGCAGAGCAGAGGGGTACAGTCATCTCCCTTGACCTCCTCCCCACACTGCTTTTGATGCAGCCCAGGACAAGATTGGCTTTCTCAGCTAAAAGTCCACACCACTGGCTCATGTTGAGCCACTCATTCACCAGTACCCCCAATCCCCTCTGATAATCCTCTATGATAGCTTTGAACTGTGCTCAGAACTGAGCAAAAATATGTGAAAATTATTCCATCTTTACCGTAGATATTTGTATGGTCTATCTACACACAAGTAGTTGTATGTGTGAGGTTGTGTGTATGTGAGGCCATGTGTGTATCATGTCCAGCTGTACTTTCATTTTCTCATGCACCCAGTATGTCTGGCTGTCTTGTCAGGAATATGAACTGTGTGTGCCTGGAGGAATTAACTATAATCCTTTTCATAAAGAATCCAGTCTCTCTGGCAGCACACAAGCTTTAGTTCCATTATCTAAATCTTTTATCTTCCCTTCTTTGATTGCAGGATAGTTTTTCATCTCTGCATTTTTCAGCAAAAGAAGTGCAGATGAAGTCCTCTTACATGACAGAAATATTCCACCTTTTCTGTGAAATTGCCCTGAAGGTCTCATCAAAGACAACACCCACTGAATTATTAGGTGCGTATGTTAAAAGTATTCATTTCCATTTTATTAAAATAACACAGACCCTACTGCTATGAGTTCCCTCCTGTCCTTCGAATTTGTGTGCACTGAAAACAGTCCTTTTGTAAATATAATCATTATCCTTCTTTCTTAAAAGAACCATAAGAAAAGATATTACCCTTTCATATTTCTTTGATATTTTCTTCTTACGCATGCAGGAATACTGTGTCATTCTGCCACTTGTTCTGTTAGGATAAAAATTCTGAAGCAAATTTCCTAAAACCTAAAGAACTGTAGTTATGTTGGGTATTCTTTTGGCCATTTTCTCCCTTTTTATGTTAACTCAAATCTTGACTCCTGATCTTTTTGCCACTTTCACTGAATTACTTAGTTAGTACTAAACTTGCTCCCTGTTCGCCAGTATGAGAGTGGCAGTCTGTCACTCAAGCAATTTTGCTGTCACCCCAGCAGAACTGGCACAGCCTGATTGTTGTGCGTCATGTTTTGAATACATTTCCTTAATTTAGTTCCCTTAGTTCTTTCCGCTTGCACCTTCTTGTCCTCTTTCAATCCTGCAGGTCCAGGATCCCCAGCTATCCCTGCAGTATCACTGTCTTTTTCCTAATGCAGTCTCAGGCCAATGTACATTGGTTCATTTGTCAAAATCCAAACACGCTGTCCTGGCTAAAGTAAATAAGGCTTTTGTTGCAGGCTTTTCACATTGTAATTGCTTGTCTTTCTGGGGATAATGTCATGTCTTGAATGCCAGATCTTTGCAATCAAAACTCTGGCTTTACAGGTCATGTTTTTTGCTGTGCCTGGCTGCCTTTATTTTCCCATGCTCCACATCACTGCCTTAACAAGCTGCTGAGTTCCTGCAGAGCCATTAAACCTTTGTGCCTCATCTCTCCTTTTCTCCCTACCGGGCTTGTTGCAGTTGAATCACACAGCACGTGCACAGACAGTATTCCAAAACAGGTTTTCATGAAGAAAGGAGAAGAAAGATATAGAGTATATTCAGCTATCTAAAACCCCAATAAATATTTTCTACTCATGGTGTGGAAGGTTTATAATCTAAACTCAACCTGAGAGAACAAAGAAACATAACCCTAATACTACCTTTCAAAATCATCAAATGAAGTAACAGGCTGTATTAAGAAACTTGCTATAATAACAGAACGCACTTTTCTCATAGTTACTCTTCTTTTCCCATATAATACTTTATATCCAAGACCATAGGATTTGTATTATATATAATTGTATTAATACCATTCTCATGTAAAAGCAGAATAATTAACATTTGTAGGAAGAGTCTGATATTCTGGTTTTTTTCTAGTTAGAGATTCTTTAAGCAAGGATCTTTGAAGATTTTTGGATAAAACATATCTTCTTGGATTGCTTTATGGTGAAAAAGATGAAAAATAGCTTGCACGTGATTTTTCAGAATATTTACTGCCTGTACCAGACACCAGCCAAATAGTGAAATGCAAATTCTGAAACAAACTTTGTAAAATTCTGGATATGTTAGTTTACACTGTATAATTCATCTTCTTTCTTTTAACCTGTAATCTGGGGCTGAGCTGCCTTGCAGTATGCTCCATCTTTGCCTACCTCAGGCACCACTAGGGTGCACTTGCTTATCATCTTCCTTGATACACTCCATCCATCATTCTAACGTCATTATTTGTCTTATGATAAATTCTGTCAAGATTGGTAAAGTATGATTAGATTACCAAATCCTAAAATAGAGATAGAAAGGTGTCTTTAAAGACTGCTGTTAGTTAAACAGAAATTCCAGAAATCTCATCCTGTATGTTGAAGACAAGGAGGGTCAAACTCACCACAATACGGGTTTAAGGAACATAGCTGGACACAGAGTGAAAAGGTTGCCAGGGACATTGAACATGGATTTTTCAGATTTGTCAATCCCTGCCTATTGATACCCCTTGCCTACTAAATGAGACAACTTAAATTGTCATAATAATACAGCTCAAGGACAAGAACTTCCTCAAAACAGAACTTCCTTGGTAAGATGTAGTCAACTTTTCCAGATAAGATCAAACAGCCTCAAGTAAGAGGTAAACCAATCATTTGATGTGATACCCAGTGCAATTTAAGTCATATTTGTCAACAGAAACTTCCTTCATGATTACAGAAAAAATCCCAGTCTATTAGTCCTGGGTGGGATTGTACCTTGTCCCACACGTACTCTGCTATGGGTATACTTAATCATTTTGTCTTTCCCCTCCTTCTCTCATCTTAATCTTCATTGGGTCTTCTGCTCTGGAAAAGGTGGGAGCCTCCTTGTACAGATACTACTTGGTCAAAGACACCAATGTATTTGCCGAAGTCCTGTACCATCATAGCAGAAGATGCCCCACATTAGTAATTGGCAAATCCCATTTTGGCATACCAAGAACAAGATAGTCAGACTGTCCTTGCCCTTTTCTCTGTCCAGATGAGCAAACAAGAACTAGATCATTTGATGTGACCATCAGTCAGTTACAACTCTTGCTCTGAATAAATATCAAACACTCCGCTAAAGAGATTTTGTGCCTAAATGTTCTGGCTTACAATTGCCAGCTTTAGTTATTAATTCTACGGTAGGTGAAGCTGAGAGATAAATTTGGTTATAGAAGATTTAACAGAGGTTATATTTATTAACCCTTATTTAATCATCTCAGCCAAGCAAACAGCTTTGATCTACAGTGTAGAGCTGTAGTTCAATATTTACACCTTGCATGAAAATATGGCATTTAATCTAATCAAGCTGGCCAATGCTGAACATGCCACATTAAATGTTTGCTCTTCAAATCTGGAGTTCATTCATTCTGTCATTCTAATTCCCGAACCCAATTTGAAAATAGTTTGCATTACATGCTATCTTGAAGCTTTATGTGTTTGCCTACTAAACACAGGTTAAATGACCTTGTCTTGTGAATGTCACATTGTTAAAATAAAAGAATAAATGTGACCGTATTATCTACTAAAACGAGAACTAATGCATTGCTAACAACAGAAAGACAAAATATCTCTCTATTTGTAGAAGTCCCTTTGCTATCAAAAATAATCTTGCTTTTCTTTTTTTTCTCAGCAGAATATAAGCAGCTCTTGTGATCATTGTAATATTTCCCTTCCCACTCTAGTAAAATCTTTTAAACAGTAGGTTGAAATATTAATAAACAAAAGGAGAGACAGAAAAAATAAACAGTGTACAGTTAAAATCTCTAAAAAAAAATTAAAAAAAAAAACCAACCAAACAAAAAAAAACCCCAAAAAAAACCAACAGTCTAAAAGAACGCAATGAAGCCTGACTCTAATCTCACAAAAACTAGTTCCAGTAAGGCAGGAGTAATTCTAATGATCTCAAAGGAGGTACAATGGGAGAATGAGATCAGAGTTGAAGCCTTATTTCCTCATTGCTTCTTACTGGAACCAGGAGAGCAAGGGGGAAAAAAATGTATTTAAAAACATACACTTCCCCCCTCCCCAACAAAATATATTAACAAAATAATACCACAAGGACAGAAGTAATAGGAAATTTGCATAGAGTTAGTTTTAAAACAGCTACATTTTTTACTTGCAGTAAATTTCTAATACAGACCGCCCTCACAAGCATACAACATCTACGGATATGGAAAATCTGAATTTGTATAAAGAAGCAGAATTTACTGGTCACCTGTAAAGGAGTATCTATATGTTTCAAATGTTTCTTCAAAGGACTGGTGACCACAGCAGGTCACTGAAGTTGTAGGAAGGGCAGGTCAGGACATGGACACTCCATCAGACCATAACGACACCATGATGTGGTGTGAGATGAACCCACTCCCAGACCCAGCTTATGTACCTCTCAACCTCTGCGAAACTGCAGCATAGACTGATCCTTTGAAGCAGCTCTTATATATTCATCCCTACTTTATTAACTCCAATGAAACACAAAAAATGTTTCTGTAGTTCTCCTTCTGCATTCAGATGTATCGGTATTAATATAAAACTTGTTTCCTTCTGATACACAATGCCACACTCTCTCCCTCTGTAATACTTTTTTTTCAAATATGTATGTATGGAAGTACATACATATAGGATATCATAAATCCTTTAGAGAGGAGAATATCAATATAACT
Source organism: Formicarius rufipectus (assembly GCA_013399695.1). Classification (NCBI taxonomy): domain Eukaryota; kingdom Metazoa; phylum Chordata; class Aves; order Passeriformes; family Formicariidae; genus Formicarius; species Formicarius rufipectus. The sequence continues at coordinate 40,122 of VXAU01003927.1, read as the reverse complement.
GATAGAATAATACAAAGATAATAATAACCAGACTATATATTACAGAAAGAAAATTCAGTGATTTATTCATGCCCACAAAGCCAGTGCAAGCAATAGAAATCCATACTTTGATTCACCTGCCCTAACTTAGATACCTCAAAGACTCAGTTCTGGAATCACAGCTACTCAGCCTATGTTCCTCTTAGGGGTGATGGAGGAAAAAGATCAATTAAAACAGCTTTCATCTTACCCTAAAATAAGTAACTTTCTGGAGGTTTAATTCTTTCCATCCACTATAAAGGCAACATAGTGCTTCCAGTTCAGCAATAAATAAATTTATACACTTAAAGTGATACAGACCCACCCAAAACTCCAGATTCCTATGCTATATATTATAAAAGTGGTGTGTTGCATAGAGGAAGACCTAGGGAGTTTACTTCATGTTCCTCTGTATTTTTCCATTGCTTCCATAGGTATTTCATTCATTTGTCCCCTCCACTTACAAAATACCTGGCTGTTAAACACGATGAACTATTTTACTGTTGAGCATTTAAGAGGAGATAAATGATGGTTTGAATGTTAATGCACCAAGGTAGATCAGAATCTTAGCACTGTTAAATGGTTTCTGAGCCACTGGAGCATAGCGTCAGTGCTATAAAGAAGCACTCCCTGATGGATTGTTAGCAATACTCTAACTCTTTTCAGGACAATAATATTGACTTCACATTAGATAAACATGAATCTTCTAAACAAGAGATGAATACACAGGAATCAGCCTCTTTGTGTCTAGCAGCTAAAAGGTGGCAGGACACACTCTATAGAGTTTAATTTTAACTGTAATTAGCTCTTGCAGTGAAGTGCAGTAAGGTAACAAATGAAGTACAGCGCTACAACACAGGACTAAAGAGAGAATAGAGGAGGTCATACACTTTATCTTGACAATTTTTGTTTTTCACAAAACCCATTATCAGTGAAGAGCAGACATTAAATGACTCTTATGCTTTCAAAGTTGTAGTTGTGTGGGAACAAAAACGAAACCGACCAAACAAACAAAACACAGAGATGTATTTAATCTGTAGTCGTAAGTTTCTCAAATGTGAATGCTGACACTTTTCCCTTCAGTTGTAGGCCATTTATTGTGAACAGGTAATGCAATGGCTCAGAGTAATGGCAATGGCCAATTGGAAATACAAGGTTTATGACTCCAGTCATAATGTCAGGAGGCATTGACAAAATTTTACCTTTAGATGTGTAATTTTCTGTCTGCTAAAGAGAATTAGACCAACAGACTGCTACAAGTGAGTTTATTCAGAACATGGAAGCATAATTTTGGGTTTATTATAATTCTACATGCAGTAAAATCCAAATTTTAATCCTTATGGTGACCCAAATGTAGTTCTTTAAGTTACAGGAATGTAGGAACTAGAAATCCAGCTGGAAGCAATCATTTACTCTTAGTCCTGCAGTCACTAAACTCAGTACTGAAGAGTCTGAATCATTTCAAGAAATACAGCAAAAGAAAACAAGTCTGGAACGGACGTCACAAGGCAGGCCAATTCACACCCATGTTCCAACCCCAGATTCGCTCTCCCCAAGCTCTTCTTGATGGATGTTTGTCTAAATCAGTCTGCTAAGTTTTTTATTTCAAACATTAAAATTCCTTGTTAAAAAAAAAAAAAAAAGGATTGAATTCCTAAGTTCATAAATTCTATTCACATTTCAATGTCTACAAGCTCAGTAAAATATCCTTTCCTAGAACTGTCACGCAGTTAAAATATTCACTGGTTGCATATCTTTTGTATACTTCACTTGGGCTTAATTTGGGTCTTACTTGCAAATTTCCTTATTGCCCCTTCCAGTCCTGTGCCCAAGTCATTTACGAAGATGTTGAAGAGCACAGGGCCCAGGATGGAGCCCTGTGGAACCCCAGTAGTGACAGGTCTCCAGTTTGATGTCACCCCATTCCCTATTACCCTCTATGCCTGGCTGGTGAGTGCTCACCCACCACTTGATGTGTTTATCCAGCTGTGCTAGAGCTTGTCCAGAAGGATGCTGTGAGAAACAGTATCAAAAATTTTATGTAAATCCAAAAAGATTACATCAGCTGTCTTTCCTTGATCACCTGGGTTGCTTACCTTTTCATTAAAGGAAATTGAGTTTGATAACAAGGCCTCTTCTCTCCTGAAGCCATGCTGGCTCTGACCAGTGACTGCAGTGTCTTCCCAGTGTCTTTCAAAACCTCCCAGAATATTCTTCTCCATAACTTTACCAGTCAATGAAGTGAGACTGACAGGCCTGTAGTTTCTGTGGTCATCCTTCTTGCCTTTCTTGAAAATCAGAACATCAGCCAGATCTTTGAGGTTTCTGGGATGAATCCCATGAGGCCCCATAGATCCAGCTGGAGCAGTACATCACACACAATTTCAAGGAAAGCTTCTTCACTGTAAGTTTAGTTACTCTAAAAAAAAGATGTGGACTTGACAAGGCAAAAGAAAGCTGTTTTCAAATTTTTGTTCATAAAGCTGTGATTTGCTTCAAAACAAAAGTGTAGGAAAAAGATGAGTGTTGGCTAAGAAAATGAAAATTTCTGAAAGTTTATTTCAAAATTTGTTCAAAATTTGTCAGCAGTTTAGTTGCATCTTTAGAGGCCGAGTGCTTCTTTGTGTGCATACCAATCCAGTCTGCCAATTTTGCATTACAATTGTTCATGTAGCCTTGCCATTAGCTACATGGCTTCTATGGCAGATGATGAAAGCGAATTTTTCAATCCCTTGGCGGAAAAAATATTTAAAAAAAATCCAAGCAGAAAACAATTAGGTGTACCTATGCAACACTAGAGATACAAGGATCTTGAAAATACTTTGAAGACACTATTTATCTGAAGTTTTTAATGGCTAAGGATTACAGATTATTAAAGTACATAAAAATAAAGTGCCTATACTAGAATCATGTACCTTTTACTAAATACTGATGCATACATTGAACTGTGCTTTAAAATATATGTTGCCTGACATTTACTTCATCGTTACTTTGCTCTGAGGTATTTTCTGGTATATTACAATAGATAAGGCTATACCCTCAACTAAGATAAATCAGTATCATCCCAGTTTCAAATGAGCTGCATTGAGTTTAAATCAGTAGAAAATCTAGTCAATTTTCTTCATCCTTTTACAGAAAAGCCCCTGCATGCGGCACAGAACTTCTGTTTGTACGCAAAGAAAAATAAGATTTTCAGTGTATGAACAGCAAGGGAAATTACTAGCTTTTGGATATTGGAGATTTAAGGGATCTATGAGAATCTTTTAAGGTCTCAGACTGTACTATATTGCTCTGAAACCTGGACTAGGATAGACATGATGAAGAGGTTTAGCAGAGTGCATATAGAAGCTGAAGTAAGCTGCAACCATGCAATAAAAAATATAGCAGACAATGCAATATAATGATTTTATGAAGCACTGGAAGCATCCAAAAGAGCTCATCTCAATTTTTGCTTACAGGTAAATTATTGACTTGGTCTCCAAGTACAGACAAGTTTTCTGCCTCTCCTTCTTAGTTATTTGGGATTTGTTTCCCTTTTTTCTAGCCCATCAGTTTCGACTTAAGATATTGTTCATAAAAATATATGGGAAAACTCTTTTATAATTAATTTGATGTTTGGAACAACCTGAACAGTGACTTCAAAACTTTAGAAAGTTTTTATTTTAATCCAACTCAAAACAAACATAATTTTTCCCAGTGGAGGGGCATGGGACAAGGCAGATTTGGTTCTTCAACATGACAGAGAAAAGAGAAGCAGATCTTGAAAATCAGCTAGTTAAAACCCACTTGAACTGATGCCACATTAAGAGGTCACCCTGCTCTAAATGTAGTACTTCAGCTTGTGCTGCATTTTCAGAGATTCAAAAAAATTTCCAGGCACAAGGCTGGCAGAAAAATGCAATTATTACAGTCCTGCTAATTCAAGCCTTCACAGAAATAATAAGATTGCCCTTAGTTCCCCAAGAACTACAATGTGTGCTGTCCCAGGAATGGAAATGGCCAAAGCAGAAGACAAAGAGCTGGGAGTAGGGATGTGTGCCCAGGTATTGCCTTTTCTCAGGAACAGGGGCAATGGTAACAGTTGGTTTGAGAAGGACATCTCTCACAATCCAATCCCCTCAGAAGTAACACCAACAGTTGCTGATTCTATTTTTCAGGACACTGGCTAAGACAGAGTATGCAGGAGTTGTCCAGTTTCCATTCTGAGGATAATCAAACAGATAACTGGCAATGATCACACTTAAAACATAAGATTTGCCACACAAGTTTGCTGTGGAGACCTGTGGCATGCTGTATCAGTGGAAAAATGCCACTGTTGACTTATATCAATTTGCTGTTTGCTCAGGGAAAATCAAATTAGACTTGAATGAATGGTTAAACTGGCTAGAAAATGCCTGGCATGAAAATAAGTGAAGACAGATACAGTGCAGGCACTGAATAGCTCCATGACCATAAACTGACCCAACAGCACTTGTAGAAATTTATCTAATTACTTGATTAGAGGGGATAATAAAAATCCTGAGAGAAAAACAATTCAAAATGGATTATGCACCTTCTACATTCATCAGCTGTAATATGTCATTTTTAAAAGCCCCCAAATGAGTGATAATTTTATAAACCTTTAATTCAAGTGAAATATCTACCATATATATGTAGAAGTTCAAAAAAGATCTAAACTAACAGAAAAATATATGAATTCTTTCAAGAACAAAGTCCTTCTAAAGGATGCAAGATGCCAAGTGGGGTCATTTTATAGCAAATGTTAAAGTGTAAGAGATTCAAAAATTTCTTTCTAAAATTAACCAGAAAAAAAGATAGAAATTAGGTTAAAATGGAAAAGACTAGGTTTAACGATCATGTGCCATAGCTCCTAGGAAAGGATAATTTTGTTTTGACAAACCAAAAATAAAGGAAAAAACAAAACAAAACAAAAAACAACCAACCAAACAAAAAACAACCAAACAAAACCTATCATTGAACAGAATTTGAAATAAGGAAAATAATGACTACTGAATATCTAGAAAAATATATGAAAATATCTAAGAAGAGACGGGAGAGGTCTTCTTTCTGGAATGAAGGTCTAATGGCAAATTGCAAACCTCAACGTTTGGAATTTAACAGCGCTGTTGTACAAGTACTGCAACAAATGTTAGTGTGAAATATTCAGTGAAAAAAAATCCTCACTACCAAGTATTTTAGTTCAATTTGGAAAAAATAAAAATTAAAAAAAAAAAAAAATTACAGAGTCCTATGTTTTATCTTGCATTCCTCATGATGGGATTCTTTCCACCACTAGTTTCCAGAAGTTGCACAGGTCTCAAAAAACAACCAGTAAAAACGTTTCACAAAAAGAAGCAAATGTCAGTTTGGTTTTGGTTTTTGTGTTTATTTTTAACAGCACTGTAAAAAGTTCCACTTCCAATACGTTCTCTCTGCTACTTAACAGATTCTTCGTTTTTGCTCCCCAGAAGGTGCAGCTCAACCTTCCCTGCTGGCACTGGCCCAGCTCCCGCTCCTTCCTGAAGCACAGCCGTGGCAGTGCCATCCCTGAGCCCAGAACACCAGTCAGTAGCTCACACTATGTCAACGTGGACAGAAGACACAGGAAAAACGTCTGTCAGAGCCAACTCTCTGTCTGCTTGAGCCCTCCTGTGCCAAAATCCTTCTCCTCACCAGTGTATGCATTGCTGAAGGCACCAAAAGAATATCACCCTTCTACAGAGCAGGAAGATTTTAGCTTTTGAGGGAGGAATTGGTTTTTCCTTCAGGAGCTTGGCCAGTACAGATTTTCTCTTGATTTTAAAATTAATTTTCTGCTTAGGAAAGAGACAAATTACTCACAAGAAGGATAGATGCAGAAACAAGAAAAAACCTGGTGTCTTCTTCTTAAAGAATAACAATTCTGTCACGTGACACATTATTTTGAAATATTGTAGGGTCGTTTCACAGTTTTAGTTCTCAGTAGTTTTAGTTCCCAATTATGAAAACACTAAGCTATTGCACCTCAACTTGTCATAATGGAGTTACGTTAACTGTACTTCAGTATCTACAAGATAGGCTACTTACTGCCATTCTTCACTTCTGCTATGGCCATTTTGAAGTTACTACTGTTCTATCTCGAATACTTGATAATCAGCCAGGTCATCACAGTATCAAAGCCTGGATTTTATTTGCTCATGATATTTCTACTGTTTTGGTTTTTTGTGGCTGTACTTTTAACATAATATGGAAAATACAGTCCATTTCATTATAGGCTGAAATAAAGAAATTGTGAAACAGTAGAAAGACAAATTAATTGTATCTCCTTTATAAACAGGGAGATGACGAGCAGAGACTGAACAATGTTGCCAACACTATGCAGAGACTTAAGGTGGAGGTGGGAACCTGATCCAGGCCTCCTACATCATCATCATCATCATCATCATCATCATCATCATCATCATCATCATCATCATCATCATCATGGTTAGACTTCGCGACTTGGTATAGATACATACTGAGGTTTTTAAAAGAGTTGAACCTTAGGATACTTTTTTTTTCCTAACCAGTTACAATATGTTTGAAATTCTCAAGGAAGTGCAACTAAACTCACAGTTTTCAAAAACTTGCCCTCTCAATGATGTTTTTGCATGCTCTCCTTTGTATCTGGTAAAACCAATAGAAATACTTTTAACTAGCCCAGTGTAACTCTGCCTAACCTTATAAATATTTCTGGGTGATTCTGTTTGAGTTCCAGGCTAAGGTTAGAGGTGACTGTCATTGCATTATATTGCATAAGGATATCACATGGTGTAAATTTTTTCCTTAATAGTCTGTGTGTTCTGGAAGTTAAGTCATATGTGATTTACTCTCTAGTGAGTGTTGTTAGTGGAGCATATTACACACTTGGCTAGCCTCAGTTCTTATTCATGGTTTTTTATTTTTATTTTCAAGGATTAGGCTAAACCATGCATAGAGAGCAGGTAAGAATTTTTATTCTCTTTCATATTGCTGTGCTTGGAGATATGTAATAGAGATTAAAAAAAAAAGGTTAAATTGCAGAAGCTTCACTTTTTTACTTAGATACTCAATACTAAAGAGGAATATACAAGGAGGTTGAACTCTTCAGCTCTTTTGAGTTTACATCTGTGTCATACTTCATGGATTGGAGAAAATTTTACAAGTGTGAAGATGTGGAGTGGAGTTGTGAAATTCAATTACTATGCTTTGCAAAATTTGGGAATCTGTGCTGACTATCTAATAATACAAAATATAGTGACTGTCTCATTTTCCTTTCTGCAAAATACAGCTGATTTTTTCTCTTCCTGAAATAATTCCTTTCTATTATTAAAAATAATAAAATACTCCAGGCTTCTTTTTTTTTTTTTTTTCATTCTCCAAGGAAAGAAGAAACCATTTGTCAAAACAGATAAGAGATCTGACTATTTTTTTACAAAATTTTAAAATCTTAAACTTACTTTTTAACTTGCACAGGAAAAAAAACCCATCATTTCATGATAACTTTTTGGCTGATGTGAGGTAAAACAGGATGTGATTAGAACTGAAAGCTATCCGGTTTTATTTATCCCTGCTTCTCTGATTTAAAATGAAGCCTGGCTGTGTGCAGATGATAACTGTGAGCAAAGGTAGACATCAGTTGGAGCTGTAGGATGAGCTGTCTCTGTGTGGGGGAAACCATCACCTTTTTTAAAAGATGCCGAGTGACACTGACAGAATAGACAAGGCAGTCTAGATCAATGACATAAAAATAGTTGTCATATAATGATTAGTGAACTACTGCTCATAATAATCCTTCAATAGACTCCTCTGAGGGTAATGTTTGATTATCTGAACACATCATAGTGTTGATTATGCCTAGGCTGAATTTTACAGTCTAATTTGTATTTTTACAGTATGTGACATTTGAAAGCTTGAAGTAATTTTCAGTATCTTATTAGGTGTTTGAAATTCAGTTTGTATCTTTTGCTTCAAACAGCAGCCTTTTAATTTGCTACCTCTTTAGCAGAGTGGGCTTGATATGGAATAATCATTAAGGTAGTCATCATATCTATAGGAAGTCTCATGGGAGGGAGTCTATCAATTTTCCCCTTAATAGAAAAAAGGTATTAACAGTCATAAATTTAGTTCAGTTCCTTTTTTAGCTGCAAAACAGAGAAGATTTATCTGACAGGAACCTGGGCTATTCCTAAACTCCTCAAAACTATGGATGAATAAACCAGTTCCAGTAAAATACTAAAAGAGTAATATATTGAAGACATATAGTCTTATATATCAAAACCCCAAAGAATTTAACAAAAATTAATCTCATATATGCATCTGTCTGTCTTTCTCTTTCCACCAATTCATTCAGGATATGTCCAGTGAATCATATTTGCACAGCACACAGTTAAGCCTTACCTTTCACTCTTGAGATGAAGAGCTATTATCCCATATCCTATACAAAAGACAAGAGAAGTATATAGAGAAATGCTGATAGAGGTATGCAGATGCATTCAAAAAATGTACCACAAAACTTGAAAGTCAAGTATCCTGCCCTAAGTGTTGGGACAGGGGATTCATCTCATTTCAGGTGTCTGCCGAAAGTGACTCACTTCTTCCTTTATAAACAGTACAGAGGAAGAGGAACTGATTGCTTTTGTCTGTTCTTTTTAGGATCAGCTGGCTTGTGATTTAGTGGATTTGTTGCTCTCTACTGACTACAATGGTAGCCCAAGGATCTGATCTAGTGGACGTGTAAGGTGAATCCCTACTGCTGGCTTATTCATACCAGATAGGCTTCAAAGGGAATGAATCTTGGTCCATTTTCAAGTTTTCTGCTGAGGAACATTAGTTTATGACATTCACTCTTCAATCTGTACTAGAACTGTCAGTGCCAAGGGCAAAAAACCTGCTCTCTGGAAATCTGCATACTCAAGCAATTCAGTGTTTTACTTTGAATAATCTTTTTGACATTTCTTGAATCCAAAGCTCTGGAGCAGAGCTATTAAATGTCTCAAGACAGATCTGAACGGGAAGAATTGGTGACATAAGATTTAATGATCCTGTTCTCCTGCTGCAGGTATTCCAGGCTGATTTGTTGTGTGAGATCACAGAACAGATTCAATAATAATTTGGAACATTATATCAAATAATAAGAAATCAAAAAGTCATAAATATCTACTTCCCCTCCCCCCTGAGTTAAATAGTTTATCTATTCCCAATATAACTATTTAGGATAACCTCTAGAATAGCTAATGAATAGTTGGAATGTGGAAGGCAAGATGAACCATAAGACTGTAAGGTGAAAAATAAGTGTTTATTCTCCAGACTCTTTCTTTAGATAGGCACTGTTGATACAAGTAAAGCAACTGATAAACAAGCTTCATCAATTTTGATTGTATGTTAAAATGAACTATTAAATACACAGAAAAAAACATCAGAGCAACTATGCCAAATGCAAGCGGAATTAATCATAATTCTTCACTTTCTTTTAGTTATCATCATGTCTTCTTTGCATGCCATGATTCTCTGTCATAAAACAGACTAGCTCCTTTTTAATTGGATTGGGTCCAATGGGCTCAGATTCATTTGCTTCAGTTCCACTTTAAGGAATCACAATCATTTCCATTACCACTGAAATAATGCCCTTTAGTTCTGTTAATCAGAGGTGGGACTGGTAACGCCTCTTATTACTCACATTGCCCAATGATTCCTATTTGAGTGAACAAATGTTTAACAAACAATGGATGGTGTCTGGGCATGAGCATAACACAATTCACTTTACCCCATTTACATAAACTGTTTTCAGCGATGTGGAGAATGGTACCGAGTTTCATTCATGTGCTCAGACATTCTCCCTTCTGGAAATTGTCCATATTTGCCTTGAACTGATTTTTTAAATGGAGATTACCAGGTCAGAATAGCAGGCTCTGTGAATGGATTTGGCAGTCACAGTTGTTTGATCAAAGGGTATGTCTCTACAACACCCCTGGCTCCATTCAGTACAGGAGACAAACTTGGTCAAGGAGCCAACTTACATGGACCCATTTAATGAAGGCTTCTCATGTATTGCTAATGTTACAGAAGTTGGAAGACAAGCAAGGGCTGAGCTCATGGTTATGGAAAAAGAAAGGAAGGCTTTTAGCTTTCATGGGATAATTAAATTCATGAAACTGAGCATGAAGAGAACGTTTTCATGAGTGGTCACTTTCTTGGTGCCTGGCATGAAATTTTTGTCAACTGATTTGAATAATGGCTTATCTTTTACAGTCTAATTAGTAGGAAATCAGTAGGAGATGGCAAAATATTTAAAGCATATAGATTGTATAAAAACTGAGCATTAATTTTGACTACCTCATCTAGGTATTTCTGTTCTTCACCTCTTAAAAATTTTGAATGTTTCTCCCTGTTTTAAAAGTGTTGTTGTGAAAATAAATTAAGTACTTGTGAATTTCTCAGGTATTTGAAAATTTCTTATGGGAAAAGTGTGGGTAATATACTAACTGTGGGTATTTTAAACAGTGTATAACTGAGAAAGGGTGACATTATGTTAGGGTCACCCCATCAACCAAAGAGATAAAAATAAAGTACTCAGTAGCATGAAGAGTATATCCAGTGGGATGTGCCAAGCAAGCATTCTCTGAAAAAAAAAAAAAATCAAGAGAGCATCTAGCTCCAGCTCGATTATCTCATGATATACTCAATGGGCTGAAATGGGATTGGACAGCTGCTTTAAGACTTCCTAATATTTCATAGCTTACCTTACCTCCTCATCAAGCTTTTATTTATTCTGCCTCTTTTTTCTTTTTTTTTTCTTTTTTAATATAACACCAAAATAGAAAATCAAGTTTCAGATGGAAAGACATTTAGATTAGTTTCACATCCATACCTTGTAATATTCTGGCTTGAAATATGTTGGTGAAAAACACTGATGAAGGACATCAGCAGAGTCTGCCTAAAGATAAGGATGGTAGGCCACCTTTTATATTGAAAATTTTGCTTCTTGTGCATGCTGCTTTGTACATGCCTTTAAGATGACAGTATATTTCTCAGACTATGTGGCCATGTAGTTGCATACGTCTGAGGTTGCAGGTTGATATTTTGGATTTACTTTTTTTTTTTTTTTTTTCCACTTCCTTTGAATTTTCTGTCAAACAATTTTGTGGACAAGAAGGTTGAAGGAAAAAATTATGAGTCCATTAAGAAGCATTTAGAGAACCATTTTTGGGATGATGAATTTAGCAATACAGCTCATTCTAAAATTATGCATCTTACATAAACAGGGAACAAAAACCTTCAGTGTGACATCCGTTATCATTCAAATGTCTTTAACTTAGAAAGTGAAGTGTGCCAATAATCTGCTTAATCAGAAATATTTGTAAAAAATTCTACAGTGATATCTGAAAAAAACCCTGAAGAAACTCCACATAAATGTTAACTCTAAAGAATAACCTTTACAGAAAAAAAGGAGAGTAATACAGAGAGAAATTATGATTTATTCATAATTACTAATGCTTCTATATAATTAAATGCACTAACATTTTTCTAGACCTTTTTAATGGAAAAAAAAAAAAAAAGAAAAACAAACCACAAGTCCAATGCAGTTCACTAACAAGTTATCCAGGTCTCTTCACTAGTAAGTAAATTTTTTAAAATAATTTCAAAAGAAAAGCTAGAAGATGCTACCTAAATCACCAGTAAGGCATCTACATGTCAAGCAGACAGATGTTCAGTGTGTTAAGGTCACACTATTAGATGCAGGGAGAGTTCTTGGGAAACATTCCTTCCAGGAAGATCCAGTGTAGGAAACAGCCACATACATTTTCTGGCTTTTCTCTGACTGCCACAACCTGCCCTTTGCTCCCCAGGACCTTGTCTTCCAGCTGTAACTGAGATCTGGAGTGAAGGTGCATGACAAGGCTAAGATGCCACAGCAAGAGAGAAGCAAGTGTCTCCAAGTGTCTAATCATGAAACTCACAAAGAGCAGGATATAAATAGGTGTGAACTGTCTCACTCCATCAGTGAGATCATCACTCTATCTCACTCAGTATAATCTGTATCCTTTCCATCACATGCAAAAGTAACAAAATTCTTCCAGGAGAGCTAAAAAACAGCACTGGGAAAGAAGGAAAAATGATCTGAATTACATCAAAGGATGAACACAGACAACATCTTGAAGTTCTTTGGCTTAATAGTGAAGGGATTTGGTTAACCTGTTAATAAATTTCACTCACTTTAGCTGTGGATGTTTCTATGGTGATAGGAAAAGAATGATGTTTTGAAGGTTCTGAGAATCGACTCTGGACAGCTAAGAAGAGGACAGGTGTATCACTGCTTAAAAAATGTGTTTGTAAAGAGAACTATTTATTTAGTTAAAAGCTCTTAATTACATTTCCAATTCCAGTGCTAAAGTGTAAAGGTTAATAAGGTAGTATTTACTGCTGTGGATGTTAATAGCAAACCGTACATTCTAATTTCAGATTATTCCTCTAGGTAATTTTATTATTACTAAGTTCCAGACTTTATTGGGATTTTTAACTGTTCTTTCCATAAAAATTGGGTACAAAATTATTTTAAAAAAACAGTGCTGAATTAACAGGTCTGTTACTACTGTTTTGTAAAAATTACATGAATGTCCCACATTTCCAGGACAATAGACTAAATAAGGGCATTCTTAATCACAGTATATGGGAAGTTCCAGCCAAATTTGAAAAGCTCTACTTGATATAATCTTTCTGTCCAAAATGGCACCTTGAATTCAATTATGAGAAATTATTAAACTCAGTTGAATAAGAGCACTAAAACTGAAGTGATTCAGGGGGCAGATTGATTACAGGAAAAGCCAGAACTAGTTTCATTTTTATGTACTGATTCAAAAGCAAATATTTATGCCTTAATCTCCAGAGGATTTTGTTCAAGTCTATCTTTGTAGTAACTAGCCTAGATCTGCCTAACCCTCTGGGGAACTATATTTGTTTCAGTTTATTGATAAACCACCTGCTTATCAATTCCTATCCCAGCTGGCAAGCCTTTCAGCAATATCAAGCCAAAGGCCTGAAGGCCAGGAGGCACAATTTTTAAATGTGATGTTTCTCCATCTTTCACCATGCTTTCAGATCTACAACACCACAAAGGCAAAGGTGCATCCTGTTGCATTGAAACTATGGTTCCATTCTTCACATCCAAAAAAAAGAGGAGATTAAGGGGATTATGGACCTCTAGCAGCAAAATGAGACCATTAAAGGATGTTGTTTTACTTTTTCCAGGTGAAGTCAATACTGCAGCAACCACTGTGGATGAGGAGGAATCATTGCTGTTGAGTTTGAGGAAAGAGGGACAAAGATGGTTCTTAACAGGTGGTTTTCCATACAATGTTTAAGATATCTCCAAGTGATGCCAAGAGACCACCTGTACCTCTTACGCATGAGTGCTACTCACTTACCAGAGTTCAGAGGAATAGGTAATACTTCATGGGTCTGAACAAAAAACAGTTTTCAAAGGAGAGAGTGAAAAAGTCCAAAAAACTCTACTGTTTGACACGGAGTCTGAGATATTTGAGCTCAAAAATGAAATTAATGTTTCCTTTCTATTCATGAGCCATGGAACATGAATAATTGCATATAAAAGTGGGCAGAAACATCTCCTAATGCTTATTGTCTAGTTCTGCCCAGATTGATCTGTGGGAGAAGGTTGGCCTTTCCACTGAGCTGCAGGCCTAGCCTGATTCTTTAGGGTTGTGAATAATAATTAGAGGTAATATATACTACAGGAAAACAGCACCACAGACACTGATAGAGCATAAAATCCTCCTCTTTATTTCCCACTGGCTACCTTCATTTCACCCATGCCTCAGCTGTTAGAACATGGCACTTATTACAGATGATCTTCACTCTGCTCCTTGGCAGGATATCACAAATGTTTGTAACAAGCATTATAAAACCTAAATTCTTTTGGGAGTCAAGCAGACAATGAAATATACTGACTCTGAGAGATACGTACTGGAGATTTTCCTGTGTTATCAGGATACGCTGGGGACACTGAGAGAGCAGGTGAGGAAAATTACCCAACAGGAACACATTTGATGGGAGGTTAGGAGGGGTTTCAGCCTTTAATTTCGCTTGTATTAAGAGACAGCAGCCTTCAATGAACATCCATTCTGATGGTAGGCTATGGCATGGAGCAGGTTAAGTGAGTATGTATGAGCTTTTGGATATATATGATGTAATCAAGTACATCTGCCTCAGTTCTAGCAGGGGATAAATATTTTTGCTTTCTGAGAGGAGGTCATATGTGATCTCAAGATATCTGCAATTTCCAATGAAGAAAAGGCTGTGAAAGAAAGTTTTAGAGAACATAGAATATTGATTTCCAGCAGACACACAAACTCTCGTCTCTTCTACAGAATTTATTTTATGGATTGAAAATGCCTGGGTCTTAACCCTCTAAGGTTCAGGTGAGTATTCTTATGAAGAAAAAATGGGAATGAGAGAAATACTGTGAAAAAGATACATTTTGCTTCATACTGGTTTATATCATACAGCTACAGTACAATGTCAGTATGATACATATCTATGCAAATTGAAGTCTGGGCCCCAAAAATAACAAATTTTCCTTTGATTAAAATAGACCTTTAGCTCCTCAACTTATGATTAGTTTTCAATGTCCAGAAACTCATATCTGATTTAGTTATCCCACAGAAAAATAAATATATAGCACAGAAGCTTTAAAATTAGCTTAAAATTAACTTTGAATGAACTATAGTCTAATTTTATTAGTTTACATATAATAGCCATTAAAAACTATAAAAATACTTTTAATTTTTTTAAACTTTTAGTTTCATTTAAATTATTTACCACTCCTAACGTATCACAATCAACTTTGAAGCTGATGCTTCATCAGCTGTCACAGAGCTACCCACATTCGTTGCTAATATTCATTGTAATTACTACAAAAAACATTAAACATCCTCAAATGGGAGAGTGTCACTAAGCTTTCCTCCTACAGAACGACTTGACTGTGACATCTGGAGCCGGGTTCAGGATCTTTTGTTAGAATATCATTCATTGTATGATAGACTTGTCAGTCTAAAAATCAAAAAAATTCGTTTTCTTTCCCTTGCTGGATATTGTCTGAAGCAGATTCCATACAAGTGCTTTCTCTCTGAAATGTTTTTATACAGTTCTTCATCCTAATTTCTTCTCCTCCTCTCTCAAAGAGGATTCTCTGCTACTTGTACTTCTCTTTCTTGAGAACAGCTTAAGCTGTTGTTATTATCCTGAATCACTTCCTAGCTTCTTTTCCAATTTCCTTTGCTCCCACCCAGACTCCTATCTCTAAGGAACCTGCATCTCATAACACAGCTTTCTTAAGACTGGACTCTACATGGACCCAGGCTATGCTTTGAAAAGAGCTACTGCAACTTAAATCAGGTGAAGGGAGGGAAATAAAGGGATAGTCATGGATCCTAATGCAACACAAAGACTAAAACAGACTAAAAGCAAATAAACAAAAAAGCAAAACTTCACAAGGTATGAATTACTCAAATAGAGCTGGACATTTTCTATAAATAACTCATGGAAACACCCTTTTGGGAAATGGAATAAACACTTTAATATAAGACAGGGTGTTAAGGACTATGCCTAGACTATATCTGGCATTCCCAGTCTTGAGGAAACGCTCCTTCTGTGTTGCTGGAGTGCACTGCTATATATTGAGGTGGGATCAAGGAAGAGATTAGTCCAAGACTTTCCTGGTATCAGCATACTGTTTTCTAAACAAAGAGGTTTGCACAACCTATGGAATTGCCCTTTGTGTGCTGCATGAATGGCTATAGAAACAGAATTGTGCCTACTTGCATTTCATAAATGTGACTTTGGTTGCAATTCCTTCCTTTACCCATCACGTACACCAAGAAGCAATGTCTTGGGTCAAACACTGTGAAGCTGCCAGAGAGAGGATACATATGACCAGTATGGACACTTACAATGCTCACATGGTCACTCTACAGATATCTTTATACTCAGAGAGATGTACTTGAAAGAATAAATTATTTCTCTCTGTTCATTGCAAAGGCAGACCAGAGCAACTAACTTAGGTGCCAGTATTGGTATTGCAAATACAGAAAGTAAGGTGATCTGAGTGTCTTTTCACTGGTTTCAGGGCATTTTTTGGGCTCCTGAAACTTATTCCATATTTAAAAATTCTTTCTTATTTCAAACAGAATTAGAAGGCGGGGTGGGGGGGAGGAGGAAAGATTGAGAAAAAAAGAAAAAAATTTGGCTAAAAATGGTATTATTATCTTTTTTCTAAGTATATATTTTTGTATCAGTACTAAGCAGAGGTTTCTATATATCTTCCCTTATTTTTACTTTACATTTTACAATGTCCCCCTATCCCTGTGAAACTAAAGATTGAGACGTTAAATTGTGTATATTAAGGTAATCACAAAACTGTTTAATCTAGCTTGTTACATTCTTCCTCCTTGCACAAGGCATTTGTAGTCAGTTCTCTGCTTTTTGGAGATCAAATAAGGACAAAAGACTAGAGAGACAGAAAACAGGCACCAAGTCATTTCCAGGCATATCACTTGTAAATAATACATATAGAGGAAAGGTATACTTATTTTTGTCTCATAATAGCATTCTCATTGTTTTGATACTGCATGCACTTATGCAATTTACAGAGTAATTTTATGGTTGTTAGTAGAGATGAGATAAACCCGATAGGAAACAAAAGGAACACCAAGGATCTTCCCTAAACTCAGTCTAAATGCTGAATATTATCTATTTATAGAGTTCTGAAATTATATATTTCAACTGCATGAAAGTATTCTTTAGATCTTAACCCACTGATTCCCCTGTTAGATTGATCAGATTTTCTGCTGAATGAACTGCATAAGACTAGCTCTGGCTTTGTTTTGAGAATTTGACCATGCTGTATCTTTGTTAAATATCCGTGGAGAAACCTGCATGAAGAATGGCCCATTTAATGAGCAAAAAAGGAATAGAAATGAGACCTAGGACTTGCTTTTGGGAGTGATAATCATCTACCATATTTTTCTCCCTTTATTATCCTGTAGGAAGAAGCAGATATAGAATTGTTAAAATTATCATCCCCAATCTGACAGCCTCATCTGGTGGTTAACAGCTGGTTTGAAGTCTGATCCACATGAACGGTCACTATTTTGGCCTTTAGTAATGTGGCACAATGTCAGGAAACACTCCCCTGGAGAGGGGCAGACATCAAAAAAGACCTTCCTCCTTTCCTTCCTTCTAGGATGTCTTCATGAGCAAATATGAAACTGAAAAGTAGTGTAGCATGACTACTGGAGGAGTGAAGAGCATCCACTCTGCCCACAGAATTCCTCCACACCTGGGATAAGGCAATTTGACTGTGTGTACAGGCCAGGAAAAAAGAGACTGGATAGCAGCACTGTGGAAAGGGCCCTGGGGGTCCTGGTCAATGGCAAGTTGAATATGAGTCAGCAGTGCCCTGGCAGCCAGGAGGGCCAACCCTGTCCTGCAGGGCATCAGACACAGCATCATCAGCCAGTCAAGGGAGGGGTTTGTCCCACTCTGCTCTGCACTGGGGCAGCCTCACCTTGAATATTGTGGGCTGTTTTGGACACTACAGTATAAAAAAGATATTCAGTTATTAAACAGTGTCCAAAGGAGGGCAACAAAGATGGTGAAGGACCTTGAGGGGAAGCCATGTGAGGAGCTGCTGAAGTTACTTGGTCTATTCAGCTGGAGAGAGAGAAGATGAGACTGAGGGGAGACCTCATTGCAGTTTCAACTTCCTCATGAGAGGAGAGGCAGGTACCAATCTCTTCATTCCTATGACCAGTGACAGGATTCAAGGAAATGGCCTGAAGCTGAGTCAGGGAAGGTTTAGGTTAGACATCAGGGAAAGTTTTTCACCCAGAGGGTGGTTGGGCACTGGAACCGGCTCAGCACGGAAATGGTGACAGCACCAAGCCTGACAGAGTTCAAGAAGTGTTTGGACAATGCTGTCAGGCACATGGTGGGACTCTTGGAGTGTCCTGTGCAAGGCCAGGAGCTGGACTTGATGATCTTTGTGGGTCTCTTCCAACTCAGCATATTCTATGATTCCATGAACCACCGTGCATCAGGACCTCAGAAAATAATTTTCTATTTAAAGGCATAGATGAAATATATATCCCTAGCAATAAGTAAAACATGTAAGTGTTCATCACTGGTGTGTTGACACATCTGGAACAGCTGAAGAAATGTTGTAATCTCCCCCCTCAACCTGGTCTGATGGTCCAAGTCATTGGGTCTGTATTATTGAGCACTTTCAAGATCTGGGTTTCACCAGGTCTCACTATCCTTAACAGAAATTTTGTGCCCAATTCCACCAGTAAGCAGCTTTGGAAAGTTCCCCTTTCTGTGGGTAGCACATTTTCCCTTAAAGCTAGGTATCTCCCAGCACACACAGCACAGCCTGCTCTGTTACTTGATACAGTTCCTAGCAATCCTGTTTGCTGCAATTGGAAAGCACCCACCTAAAATTAAGAACTGGATGGAAGATGATTTTAACAAGCATTTGCAGGGGTATTTTTATGAACTGATCTGAAGAGGAAACATAATTCAACCACAGAGATTAGCAATAGCAACTGCAATACTGAAGACAACATCAAGGATCTCTTCCTTCCCAGCAGCCTGGCACAGCCAGCTGTGTGGAACTTGAAAGCCTCTTCTACATCTTTAAGAAGCTTTTCACTTTTCTTTTGTGCAATGTGTCCTCAGTGTTTGGTATTATAAATGAGCATCCTGTGACCACCACTCCTCTTGGCAGAGCTTTTGTGCAGTGCCGCAGAGCTCCGGCACTGCCGTCATCCACAGAGCGCCTCCTTCCCTGCCCTGTACCCCTCGAGATTGCAGAGTACATTATTTCCCTGCGCAGCTCTTTCACCTCTCACTGCAGCCATTTCCTGCACAGACACAGAATTCATATAAAAGGCTTTCCTCAGCTTTCATCAAATCTAGGTTGCAGGCCTATTTCGTAACATTAATTCTCTCCCTCACCAACCGCCACATCAATTCAGTACTTTATAAACTATTTCAGGGATCCGATTTATCAGGCCTGACAGAGCTTCACACTGAAATAAACAGCACTGCCTCTGCCGAGCTCGCTCAGTGGCTTCTATTTATCATTATTTAATTCAAGGGCCTAAAATTCTCTGACATTATTAATAGTAAGATGAATCACTGGAAAACTACAGAATCTGTGACCAACGAGGCTGAAATAATCCATTTTGGTGAAAATGTCTACGTGGAATTGCATTCCCTGATGGGTAGCTGCTCTGTCATTAGCGACTCCATATGCATGGGTGGTAGGGAACTGAAGCATGAAGTCCCCAAAGAGTGGGATACTTCAACTGCCATTCTCTTCCCAACACTTAACACCAAAGCAGAAAATAAGGAATACAGCACAGCTCTAATGCCTCTGTCAGTTGAATTTAAATGTACTAATTTAGTCCTTTTTGTACTTGATTAACTTTAACTTGTCTGAGGTTGAACTTTTGTGTTAACTGGACCTGCAAATCCATTAGTTCATTACGAGGACTGTATTACTTAGGCACCTTGATGAGAGATAATCAGGTGCCTGGAATGTATATGAGCACTTGATGCCCTAATTTGGCACCTCATTAGTGATATTTCTCTGTTTTGTTTAAATGAAAGGGATTGCATTGGGAGTTTGATCTGGGTCTATTATGAATAGCCACCCTTATTCAGCATCAGTAACATGAGAAAAGAAGTTAAGGATTTCAGAATTTGATTCTCTGTCGGGGGCATTCAGGGAACATAAGGTAGCTTTGGAGGCAGGTCTGAGCTCTTTCCTAGAGGGGCTGAGTGTTATCATCCCACCTCCCTGACAGAGTGGAACAAAAAAACCTTGAAAAACACAGGTGTTGAATAACCAAAGATGTTCTGTAAAATTCCTTTAAGAACTAAGATTATCCAAAATAAAAATAGTATGTATTCAAAAATAAATCTTTATTTCTTTCAAAAGGTAAAATTTACTCTTAGATGTTTTGCAATTCACTATCATTCCGTTAAACTCAGGTGGTTTACTTCCTTCCTAGTGTCTGGACAGAGGATGTAACTTTTGAAAAGAACAACCAAGGACAAAGGACAGAACAGACTCAGAATTCCCCTCTGAAGAATTCTTGTGCAGGGGATTGCCTTCTAACCAATTAATTGTTCATCCAAGTTAGAACTCCCAGAGCTGAAGAGCACACCTTCACCCTTGTCCAGTGTCTGTCTTCAGGCAAAAGTCTGTGTAAATTACATTATGAGTTTGGTTTTCTCTGTTTCACACAATTTCCCTGTGCTGTGTTAACAGTGTAATGTCCTCAAACACCTACAGCATCATCCTGCCACGTCCTGGGGTGTACAACTCCTTTCAGCATCGCATTATGACAACACTGTTTTGGAACACTGAAACTCAGCTTCCCATTATTTCAGACACTTAGAACTGAAAATGTGCAAAACTAGTATTAACATCTTCAGACTATAGATGAGGCTGGGGGCTAGGTGGGGAGCAAAGCCAAGTGACAAACAGCATGGATAAGTCCGGTCTGTTCTAGGTAGAATTATCCTTTAAGTATTGTAGTTGCTCAGTGCTATTTGATCTTGTCTCTCGGAAACAATAATTGCTTCCTGAGCTTTTTTATTTTGTAATATAACAATACCCTGAGAGACCATGATTTGAACTCTTTTTTCCCAACATGTTAAACGAGAACTCAGGTCTTGGACTTTTATATTGCACCCCACCACAGTGGAGGAAAGAGATAGCCACAATCTCATTTTATGTTTCTCAGAGGACTAATCTGTAAAATGTACTCTGAGTACTTCTAACAGGTCAGGATCTATTGGTAAAACACAGAGATATTTAAATTATACATCTTCAGATGCACAGTTGAACAACATGAAGACCTGTGATTTTTTTCTTTCCAGGAGAAACTTAGAGAGTATTACTGGAAAAAAAAAATAGGGATTTGGGAATTTCCTGAATATCCCAAGTGAGACTTGGAGCATATTTTAGGTTCTTATATAATAAGTATAATTACTTAAAGTAGCAATAGCTTGTAGCATTCAGTCACTTTTGTGAAGTAGACTTAACTGAGCTGCTGGAGACTCATGTGATCTCAAATATCTTCTAAAGATTTTCATAGTCATGGAATGGTTAGGGTTGGAAGAGCTCTTTATAGATCATCTAGTCCAACACCTCCTGCAGTTAAGTAGATCAGGTTGCTCAGAGCTACGTGTTTCAGAGATGGGGCATCTATTACCTCTCAGGGCAAACTGCACCTGTGTTTCACCACCTTTTTTGGGAAAAAATTCTTCCTTATAGCTAGTCTAAGTCTAATCTCTTTTAGTTTAAAAACATTATCCCTTGTCCTATAAAATTTGCTTACAAATGTTTTATTCCTGGAGTCTACTGTTCATTATCATTTATTTGGTCTCTGCTTAATTTGGGGCTGAACCACACTGACTCAATCCACCATTCATTCCTCCACACCTTCCTCCCATCTGGATTCCCCCAACAGTGGTGTCAGATGTACAAAGGTGCATGAAGCTGAAATAGCAGAGCAAGAAGCAGATCTAGGCACAACACTTCCCTGTGTACATATCAATTGGTCACCAAGTCCCAGTTTGTGATTTTCAAAACATTTAATTAATAGAATTGGAAGTAGGAGGAAAAGTATTTATTACCTGTATTTTCGTAGATTGTCATTGTCATTGTACCAAAAAAATATAGATCCTTGATATTAACAAATGAGTGCACTGTAGAATACTGTCAAAGAACTCCATTTTGGCTTCTTATGCATAGGAGAATTATTATGCTAATAATGTGTAAAATGGGGACTTAGGGTTTCAATTATAAACCACGAGAAATCCCAAAAGTAGTTTAGCCTGTATGAAGATCCACATTCTACCTAATTTTAACCAACCAGTTCATTAATACTTCTGAGACTTACATGCAAACTACATAGCCGTCTACAATTTCTCTTATCACCAATTAGGCTAATCCCTCTCTCATGCTGTGGAGCTTTTGGAATGTGTACATTAGCAGTAACTGCATGTGCAGTTTGAGGTGAGACTATTACTGTTAGTGCAGCAGCTCTGTGAATGTCTCAGTGAACATAATTGCAACTATGCCTATTTATAAAATTCTCTCACTATTTAATTAGGGGTGGGATTTTCACCTTCTCTTTTATTTCTCTCCTAAGGAATGCAAGGTTAATTCCTTAAAACACAGGGAGGGAAGGGATTGTGCAAAGCTCCAGAGAGGATACCCACAGCAAGAATTTACAGGCAGCTGTAACTACAATGCATGAAATTGGCCAGTTATTTTTCTCAGTCCTGTCTTGCCATTATTCAGGTGCCATCATAAAATTAGGTAGAGAGAGTTTCATTACTGAATAATTGCTTACAATGTTCTATGTCCAGGCAATAGCATTCAGTTTGACACATAGCAGGTCAGTCATTGGAGAGGTGGGGAAAAAAAGTTACATCATGGGAAATATCTTCTGCCTGTTTTGGTCTGTTATGATCATCTTCCTCTGCATGTGAATCCCTGCTAACTCGTGTTAGTGAAAGAAAAGGCTTTCACTCCTTTTGGTCTTTTGTTGCTGTATATGCAAAACATATTTGTGTCTTTTTTTCCAATGTTTGGATAATATCATGAAAGGACCAAAATCAACCTTCTACCAAAACAAGTAGTACAGCTATAATGTTGTTAACAACCAAAGCTGATTCACAACCAGTTCCCACTGCCAGTGCCTAGTTCTGCCTGCTCTCCTGACCTAGTCATGGGCTGGGGATTTAGTTTGCTTTTCTCCAATGGTGGAAGATATGGAAAGAAACAGCACCCTACACAAAACACCCCACCCTCTGTAACTGACTACCCCAGCTCAGACAACCCAGTGATTGCCTCTGTAGCATTTATCACTGTGAAATAAGTGATTTTTTTTGGTTGGTGGTTCCCAGACTACACTTGCTCTGATAAATCAGTGATTTAAAAGAGGTTTGTAGCCACTAAGTCCAGGTAAGTGACTTTTAAACTCCAGCCCATTGATTTCAATAGGGTATTTGTGAGCCAGATCTCATTGTTTCATTTATTCTTCTTTTCTACATAAGATGATTTAAAAGACTTTCTTTTACTGCTTGGATGGCAGTAGAAGGAAACCTTCTATTTGTTTCACTAGATCCAAGTCTGTTGCTGTAGGGTATTATTGTGACACCTTTACTCTCACAAAATTTGATTCCTCACTTCAAGTGAAATGATTACAATCAATCATAATAATGCTGAGCCTAAATAACAGGACAAAATACAGCTACTGGCAAGACAGTGCTTGTGGACAGGATTCATTAATCCATACTGGTATGCCACATTCATGCCACATTTTATGTTCAAGTATCAGCAACATCCAGAAACATCCAGCATTATTTTGGCAGCAAAATCCCTCAGTGCAGCAAAAATAAGGGCATACATTTTGGAAAACATATTCACTGAGTGATTTTTGTTACAATTATATGCATGTTCCCTCTCACTTCCATCCCTCTGGCAGGTGTCTGTCACTCCTGCTTCAGTCCAGGTCCTGGTTGTTTGAGAGCCCACAGTGTGCACATCAACCTGCTCTGCTTCTGGCTGATGACATGGTCATCCCCCACCAGCCTCACACCTGGACAATCTTCCAACACAATTCAAGCCAGTCACAGACTTCTTACTAGAATGGACTTGACACACCACAGAGTCAAACACATCTGTTCACAGTAGCCCAATAACAAGTTTCCCCTATAGAGTTCTCCACAAAGGTAAAAATTGTCCCCCATCCCACTGATGTGGTGGTGAATGAGTGGCTGTGTGAGGTTGCCTAGCAGGGTTGACCTACAAAAAATTTTTTTTTTTTTTTTTATGAGAAAATCTTAGTAGAAACACCTTTAGTATGTTTAAAATACTAGTTGAAGTCAATCTCATGACTGAATATATATATGAGAAGAAAATATTACCAAAAAATTTTAGAAAGTGAGCTGTATATAAGATAATTTTTTAACTTTTCAACATTGTTTCCATTTCTTTAAATAATTCAGCCACCAGGAGGCACTTGCAAAATTCCCCTATAGGTCTAAGGCTGGTTGTCCCTGTCAGATTTAAAGAATCTGGAAAAGAAGCTGCAGGCAAAGAGGGAAAAGAATTTCAGTGAAAGTCATAAACTATTAGGAGCGATTTTAGTTGTAATTTGGAATGAAAAGGAGAACTGTGTAGAAAGTAATGTAGATTTTCAGCAGGTGTTGAGATTTTGTAAAAAGTTTGAGACAGGCCAGTGTTAAGATAAAGTTAAAATCTGTGATAAGAAGATATATTATTAACTGAAAATCTAAAAATGATTTTGTGATTAATTAAAATATTTTTATTTCAACCCCCATTTTTTGCCAAACTCTCTCCTTCTAGCCAAAAGATTTATGAAATTTATGTTAGAAAGTCACTTTGGGCAAACAATGAAATTCACAGAATGGTTTGTAGTTGGACTCTATGATCTTAAGGGTCTTTTCCAAACTAAATGATTCTATGATTCTAGTCTATAAAATAGCTCATGTCATCACAAACCTTTGGCAACCATCTAGCCCAGCCTCCCTGCTCCATTCAGGGCCAGCTTGAGCTGGTTGGTCAAGTTCATTTGGGTTTGGAGTCATTTCAAGCAGGGAGACTTCTTGCATATGTAAGCCTCCACACAAAAGAATGGTGGCTTTACATATTTCATTCCATTAATTCTAGAAATTCATATAAAGATTAAGAAGAGTGCCAAAGGAGATTTCTGTGTAAGAATGAACAGAAAGTACTCCAATTTTAGTTTAGAAAGAGATAACAAAGATATGACAATGAAAGAAAAATTAATTTTTCCTAATGTGTGATTATTTATTTAATTAACTTGTGAAACACATTCCTAAGTACGTGGAATTCATAAAATTAAGAGAGTTGTAAAAGAATTTATGGCAAATCCTCCAATACAACTGTTAGTTAGGTTTTCAAACTACTGAACTATCTAAGGCAGCTCCTCCTGGACTTCTAGTACTTATCTTGAACCAAAAAAATAAAAAGCCAAACAACTTTATACAGGAACTTTCTGCATCTAGGGGACAAGGGAAGAAGAATAGAAAACAAATCAGAAAATTGCAAAAATACAAAAAGTTTTCCTAGGGAACAAGGTTATCTAATCACCAGAGCAGGTGCCAGGCCTCAAGCTACATGTAAATGCACTCCCTACATGAGACATGATGTTGACACTCACGCATTCTTTGCTGAAACTTAAGGGGCTCCCCCATGGCACACAATTCACAGCATCCAATCTCTTTGGGTTCTCTCATTATGCTAAAGATAACAGTATTGAAATCAGCTTGAATAAGCATATTTAGAAACAGCTGAATTCTTATGAATTACAACTAATGACAGAAAAATGAGAGAAGGCAGATAAGGCCACTAAGGCTTCCCCTCAGAGGAACCATATCACATATGTTAGCAGTCTTGTACAGAACACAGACAGGAATCTCTTCATAGCTCTGGCATTTTTACTCCCTGGACAACTAGCTTGACCATGGAACAAATACTATGGAAAGGATGGTGACTAAATAAATAAGAAATAATATGTATTGCATAAGGGACACATCTCCTCTCATCATCACAGGCACAGAAACTTCCTGTGCTTCCCCAAAGGAAGTTCCCCTTGTGCATTATGCAGAACAGTCTCCTCTCAAATCTTCATTCATCTCACTTCACTGGAGCCATACCACTAGAAAAAAAATATGCAGTGACTGGGAAATGGCAAAACTGCTTCAGGCAAAAAGAGTAACTGAAGAAGAATCCTCTCATCTCATCCTATTGATTTTCGTGATGGGATAGATAACACTCCACATGCTCTAATTTAGCACCCAGATGTCTTGCTGCTTTCCACAACCAAATGTTCTTCAAAATCACTAGTAGCTATTTCCCCTTTTCCATGTTAGATTCATGTGCCTTCTTTTTGTTTGTTTATTTTGTTTTATTTTTCACACCAGTACCAGTTTCATCTCTGATTCTTTTCTGCTACTTGGATTTCCCCTCCCTACTTGCCCTACCTTCAATCTCTTTCTCATCCTTTGCTTCATTATCTACACTGTCTTTCCATATGCCCTCCAGCTCTCCAAATTCCTTGACCTAATCCATGGTCCATGTTTTCTTTCAATACCTCCTCATGAAGTACTACCTCTAAATATCTGTCTGCAAAACAATGCCAGCAGAGCAGAAGCCAATAAACTGAAAAAGAAAGATGAAAAAAATTATGGAATAAAACCAAAACTTAAACAAGAAATACCAGGCAGCCATTTTGCCTCTTCCCTATCCTGACTGATCCCAAAATAGTCTCATTCACTATTCCTGGGTACTGCTTTGTCAGAAAAACAAAAAGTTAAAAAAAACCCCAGAGCTTCAGGTTCTTCAAATACACTTCAGATGCCTCGCTTTCCAGTGAAGCATTAGCATATTAATAAATCCTTGAGTATTTCATAGGACTAATGATTTTTTTTAATAACCTTTTAATGAACACAAACTCCTAATTTTTCATGGTTCCCAATAAGAAGTCCTAGGATGCTTAGCAATACAGCAACAATTTTCAGGTTTTTTGATCCAGTCTGAAAACATAAACTGCTAAACTGCTCTTCTCTGAGCTTCTGGTTCTGCATATAGTAGGATTATGGCAAAGCAATTCATACTGCTCTACCTTTAATCCATATCAACAGGAGGGCCAATTTAGTTTGTCAAGGGCTGGTACTTAAAAAGTCTGATAGATGTAACCTGTGAGAGGGAAGCAAAATAAAAGCAAAGAGAGTATTAAAAAAAAAAAAAAAAGGGGAAAAAGAAAAAAATATTTGTGAGAATTTCCAGGTTTGGGTAATGACTATATTTGGGTGATGTGATGATGATGCATTTTTGTCTCCAGATTCCAAAAGGCTTTTTGTCTTTTTACATTAATGGACCAATGACTATGAATTACTTCTGCTTGGAAGTCAAAAAAAGTCTCATAATTTTTATTTATTATTTTTAACCACTTCTATCCTTTTCAGTGTAAAAACATCCTTTTTGCACTACAGGAAGAAGCTATTTACAAAATCATTTTTTTAATAACTTCATTTATAATAATACTTGTATCATTTTATTATAGATCCTTGTATGGTCATTTTTAAATATTTATACTTCAATTAAAAATTTTAAAAATAAAAAAAAATCCATCTTACATCCATTTTTTTTAATCTGTTTACTATTTTAGCTGGAGGTTCCATGAAATACTTTTATAGTATTTCCTGGAGGTGTTACTTTATTTTATGTTATTCTGGCACACTAGAACAGTAGACATTTGCTAGCAGCTCCACTTAACGGCATAGAGACAGAATTTGCTACTTCATTTCTTCTTGCTGAGGCAGCTCTGAGTGATATGCCCTTACCAACTAGATAATGACGACTTATTAGACCTGCTAAAATTAATGCTATTTGTCTGTAAGTAATAGAGAGACAAGCTCATGATTAAATGCTCCACTTTCAAGGTGCATCCTATTGCACCTGAGAACTACTGCTTTGCAGCTGCCTTTTTTTGTTTGATTGGTTTGTTTGGGTTGTCTTGGTTTTGTTTGGCTTGTTGTTTTGGTTTTTTTTGTTTGTTTGTTTGCTTTTTTCCCCCAAAAAAAGAGTATAGCACGGCATATATATTTTAAATATGCAGGGGTTTTGCCAGTGCCTGAACACTGGAGTTTATTTTGATGATAAAAGTGTATACTGGGTTTATTTGGTAAGGTTTCAGTAGCAAAGGGTGCTTCAGGAGTGGCCTCTGTGAGAAACTGTCAAAAGGTGCCCCCGCTGCCAAAAACCAGACAGTACCTTTCCCCAGAGTACCTGATGCTGTGCTAGCTGGACAAATATTTCAAATACCAGTTATATGTATGCTGGTAAATGAAACAGGTATTCTCCTCAGACACTGAGAACAAATAGTACAGCTCACCTCCACAAAAATAAACTCTCATACTTCCCAAAACAGACTGGCCATGGCCAAATTGCTGATGGAGAATGGCCATGTTAGTTCTCAGACCCTTCTGCCAAGTGTACAGCAGACCACTGGCTGAGTTCAATTCAAGGTCAGACAGTGACAGCCACTTGTGAATTAGCAGTATAGGCAATCATATACCAGGCGCTCAGGCCTATGCCTTTCTACGTTATCACTATCCATAGC
Organism: Formicarius rufipectus; assembly: GCA_013399695.1. NCBI lineage: Eukaryota > Metazoa > Chordata > Aves > Passeriformes > Formicariidae > Formicarius > Formicarius rufipectus. The sequence goes on along the minus strand of VXAU01003927.1, from coordinate 11,839 downwards.
CCATGTAGATAAGGTGTAAGTTGTTCTTCTACTCTTTCAAATTCAAAATCCAAGCTTCTAACTTATTTTTTTATGGATTATTTTGATGGAGTTGTATCTTCATCTGTTTTATGTAACTGTTATTCAGGACTACTTTTTTTGAATGTCAAACTTGTCAGCTGTAGAGACAGTCACTGCCTGGCACACCTCTGTAGCTCTTACTGATAGCCAGTGGGGCCAACAGAATGTCAGATCACATTTACAAAGCACCTCTTTTGTTGTACCTGTTGCAATATTGGTGATCTGCAAGCTACACATCACAATTTTAGCTCCAAAAATAATAAATTTCTACAATGCCATGGAAACATTCGTCATCTAATCTGGATGACAACTAGATGACATAGATGTCATTTAATCTAACCCCCTGCTCAAAGCAGACCTAATCCAACCAGATTGCTCGTGCCTAATCCAGTCTTGAATGTTTCTATGGCTTGAGATCCTGCAGTCTCTCTGGGCAACCTCCTCCAGTGTTTGGCCACCATCATGATAGATGAAAATGCAAAACTGGACACATTGCTCTATTAGTTGTTCAGAAACTGGAATGATTCAATTGAAAGTTCCTTTCTGAAGAACGTAACTATGGCTTTACTTCATACACATGAGAGGTGGAATGCAGTTTATACGCTGTGCCTATAAAATGCTACATGTGTTTTCTCCACTCAACGTTTCCTTGGGTGAGTGGATGCTGCATCCCAATGGTGGGATTACCATTCGGTCCTAAGAAACAATGCTTATGAGATCATACAATGCAGAAAAAGATTGTGATTTTTTTTTTCTCTTCTACTGATTTCAGATTTAGTTTTCTATTTTCTATGATGGGAACAACTGCAAGTCCCACAAGGAAATCTTTGCCCATAAACCATAAATTAAATTTAAACTGTTACAGAAAAAAGTGGACATCTGTATCATAGTCCTTCCAGTTCCCTTTTCCAGTTTACCTAGTCTCTTTTCATGTGCAGCCTGAGCTGTTTTAAAGGTGAGCATTTAGTTCATGGTGAGTAGGTCTGGGAAGTAACCACGCCTCACTGCTCTTGATGCTCTTCAGAGGTTGTAATTGCCTGCCTGGGTGCTTAGACATTTGGCACAGAGTGTTCTACCCCACACTTTCCCAACACTGAACAAGCTAAGTTGGTCTGACCCAAATTGCCACTCAGCAATCTATCTTTTTAGCACCTTCATAAGGGATCTCTAATCTCTGACAGGAGATTGAATTAATTTACTGAAGTATGTGACCATATTTAACAACCTTTCTAACTCACCCGCTTTCTGGTTGGGAGCCAAGATTTACATAATTATTTCTATTTTTGAGCTGTCAGGATTGACATATTTCCCAAATGCCTACGTTTAGCCATTTTTAGCTTACATTTGCCCTAACTGAAGTACAGTCCTTCATCTCTGGCTTTTTAAGTACTTGACGGAATTTTGTTCTTCAGGGATTGCAAAATATAATTGTATCTAGATAGACTAGCAGTCCATTGAGACCTTTAAATAACTCTGCTCTGATTATATCAAACACATCTAGGGATCTTTAATGCTCTTTCTGATGTAAGGCAATTTCAAAAATGTCAACAAATAATAGGCAACATAATTTAGAACTACTTTTTCTCTAACCAAATTTGTCAGAAATATTAAAAATCTTCTCTGTTTGAAAACTAGAAAGTGCATACTGCCATTTTCCTTCCTATTTTTCATAATTTCTTTTACTTTTTTTTTTCCTTTGGTGGTACCTGAAGAGTGTAAGGAGGTCACTGCTTGCTGTAGCCCTTCGAAAACCATGCATACCCACACTTTCTCTAAGCATTTTAGAATCCTGTTATTCATAGAATAACTATAGTTTCAATGTAGAGTGTTTAATACCAAGGGCAAACTTCTAAAAATTAATAGACTACGTATAAAAAAATCTGAACACACACAAGGTAGTCCTTGTCAGCAACTCATTAAGGTATCATATCAAAGCACACAGAAAATTTGTGGCTGTCATTGTTTGGGATCTGTTGCAGATCATGAAGTCACATTGAGCAATACCTGTAACATCTCACATAATGGCAGATTATGGCAGATCATGTGGATCCAGTACAGGTCGAGAGCAGTAGGATTACATACTTCTGTGGTGTAGTTATGTGTTTGGTATTTTTCAGCAGTTGTCTGCTATTGCTGTACAAAAGAAAAAATAGAGAAAAGCTTGAATTTTTTTTGCTGTTTTTCCTTTGGATGTAATTTCTACCTAAAGCAGCTTCAACAGTTCCACTCCAAATTTAAGGACCTCTTTCACCAGTGGACTTTGAGCAAGTGAAAAAGGCAGTTATATCCAATCTATAAGGTATCCTTCATCCTTCAATCCTAAAAGCATCAGATTTTTCAAGAAATCCTGTTACCATTTCTCCTGCTTCCTGCAGGACTAAATCCTAACAGTTATACACAAGAAGGCTGAATTGAGGTCCTACACATAATTGCAGATCATATTTCTCACTTTCTGACTAAATTTTGGAATTAATATTTTTCAGATATACTTGAGTCTATGAAATAATCTTACATCTGCCTGTTGTTATATTTATACACAGCAATATATTTGGCCAGATACTATGTATAACATTTATTTTCCTTTCACATTTCAGGAACAAAGATTCTAATGAGACAAATTACTCTGTAAAGCTCCTATCCATGGGGGAATAGAGCCAGATGCCAGAAAGCACTGGGGGGGAAATTAACATTATGATGGTATGAGAGCACTTTAAATTGCTGTACTCTCCCAGCGTGGAAAAAGGAATTTAGCACTCTTTCCTCTCAACTCCATTTTTAACCTTTCTGAAACTCTTGCTGCTTACACCCTTTGGTAAATAATACTACGTGTTAAATTAAAAAAAAAATTAAAAAAAAAAAAAAAACAAACACAAAAACAAATTAAAAAACCCAACAACAACCAAAAACCTGTGAAGAGGAAGATAAATATGGTCTTCAGTCTTACTGTTGACTCTGCCTCTGCCATTGGCAGACAACATGGATAATGGAAAAGACAAGTGATGGAGAAGTCCATAATACAAAACAAAACCATGTCATTATATAGGACATTGGCAGAACATGGTTACACAATAAATTGGCAGTGTTCTTTCAGTTTGAATAAAGAATGAACACTTGTGCTCTGTATTACAAAACTGATAAGTGCCTTCAAGCAAATTACTTCTTTATGCATCCATTCCACCATCTGTGATCTTATATAATGCCTCTACGGAGGTTTTTTGTTTTCTTTTGGTTTTGTGTTTTACACTAAGGTTTGTGTTGCTAACATTCATAGCATATTTGAGATCCTTATGTGCTTTAAAACTTGGGGTTTTCCTGAATGACAACCTTAAAAATGGAGAGAGAGAGCATCCAACACCTCCTCAATAAATAGGTCATAAACAATATGCAATATTTGTCACTCTTCTGAACTTGCTACATAAACACATAGCCATGATCTACCATTTTAAAATAATGGAAAGGTTGTTAATCTGCAGTGCTGATCACAATGCTGGTGCAAAGTGTATTGGTTCACAATATGTAAATATATCAGATGTATAGATGATTTGGCTCCTTTGAGAAATATATGTATCATGGCACTAAAGTAAATTTTATTGAAAGTGCTTTTACTTCCTCCATTTGTTTTGCCTTTTTTTTTTTTTTTGTCTCAGAAAGTGTCACAATAAAGGATTAATTTGATTTAAAATACCTTTCCAGAAAGAGTTATTTCCACTTCTGTGTATTGACACTAACCTTCTCCAGTTTCTTTCAGTGTCTGCAGACAGTCATCCCTCCTGTCTGCTGCCCCTGCTGTGACATTACTACTGACCAGATGATATCCTTGCCTAAAATCAACATGGACCGAACGGCAAACGGTTACTACGCAGGGTGGGAAAAGACATTGCCATGAAGTTCTGGGAGAGATATCATTACTGTAAATGTGAATATGGATGTCTCAGAGCACAGGTTTTTAAACAAGCCCATACTTTAAATGCAACAATGGCCCTATTAAAATTATCCCCATTGTGACTTCATCACAGTGAATAATTGCTCTTGCACATGCTGTCACCGAGCCAGGCCCTGCAGACACCTAATCATCCATTATCATGTAACAAATGTCTCCAATGTAACTTGACAGATCCGATGACTCCACAGTATTGCAGAATGTGCTCTGAGCCACACGGGTCATGGAATGCAACCCTCTAGCCCATCAAATGCTTGAGGCCCCAAGGAAAAGTTAAAATCTTCAATCTCAGCAAGTTACACCTGGAATTTGATTCCCAGTGTGACAGAAGTTAAGATCTACTTGGAATTCTCATCTCCCTCATCATGAATCCACTCCCACCCCCGCTCCATATCCCCCCAAAAAATCCCTTCTTAAAATAAATTTTGATAAGAACTATTAAAAAACCCCACACAGTATATCCTTGCTACTCGATCAGAATCACTGACTCAGTTTCTAATACAGCATCCCTGTTGGTTTTGTTTTGTTTTGTTTTGTTTTTATCTTCTGGGATCCAGAAAGTAGAGATTTAACTAGAATTAGCCAATTGAACAAGCAGGACAAGTCTTCAAGTGCTGCACTGAAGCACCCAGCCTAGAGGAGCAGTGGGCTTAATTTGCACAGATCTGGTAACAAATCTAAGCATTTGTTAAAGATTTTATTTAGGATTTTTCTGAAATTTCAGTTAGGCAGCTAACCACATATGTTGTTTTTGTTGGGATTTTTAGGCACTTGTAAAATAACTTCAGAGACACAGTGCTGACATTGTACTTGTCTTGCAGCAGTGTTAGTGTTGTTAACCTGTAGTCAATCTGGGAATTAGCTTATTGCAAACTCTGCAACTCTTATGCAAGCTGTTTGGACTGTAAACTGCTCTGACAACAAACAAACTATAACCTCAGATCACTGTTTTGGTCTTACCTCCCAGGTAGACTGCAGCAGCTGTAACTCAATCTAAAAAATTATCTACATTAACTAAGGACTTATTTCAGGATTTTAAAGTTATATATTGTCAAATAGTTCATACGGATTTAAAAATTTGCCAATAGACTTCTCTGAATCAAGGAACTATGGCATTTCATTATACAGATATGTACATGTTTTGACAGAGTTCAGAAAGTGTTTGGACAATGTTCTTGGGCACATGGTGTAACTCTTGGGGGTGTTCTGCACAAGGCTGATTCATGGACATGATGACCCTTGTAGATCTGTTCCATCTCAGCATATTCTGTGGTTCTGTGATTTGTTAGGTTTGGTTGGAACTGTTCAAAAGATTTCAAAAGGTTTTTCCCAGTAATTTCTATTCTCAGTTAACAGACTATGATATCTCTAAATCCTAGAATATCTGGGAAGATTAACTAAATGGAGACGTGACCAGAATCCTTTCAGGCAAATGTTTACCAGCTGTAATACATAGAAAGCTTTCAGCAAAAGCATTTTAATCCAAGGAGGTAAGGCAACAACAAAACGGCCATCATTCATACATAGAAAGGACCTCAGAGTGTTAGGATCTGAGTTAGGATGTGAAAGCCTAAATAGCAACAGCCTTGCTGTGTTGGGCAATTTGTACAGAAATCAAAAGGAGAGATATCAGCTGCCAGCTGGAGCTTTTCTGTTCAGATGTAGGTGGAATGATTACATTGTAACTGTTCTCAAACATAGAAATAGGGTACCCTCTTGCACTAAATATGTAAGTCCTCATAACTTCAGGACAAGAGTTATGATGAAGAGTAAAGTGGCAATGTCCAAGCTCCTTAGTTTGGACACATGAAAGCATGCACTATACTTTGGCCAGTGGGTGTTGCACAGCTGGGGAGGGATTTCCCTCAATAAATCAAACACAGACACTTACTCCAGGATGAGCTGGAATGGTACCCAGGCTTCACTGAGAGCAGTGACTCCTTAGACTATAATAGCTTAGACTTCTTTCTGAAAGTTTGACACTTACGTTTAGGTATCTTTACCAGAATCTGAATCTGAATTTTGAATTCAAACAACCAATGGCAGGATAAGGATGGAAGTAAGGAAAGCAGAGTTACTGAACTGCATCTGAAGAGAAACAAGAAAAGCAAGCCTATGGAGAAAGAAGACGAACAATCTGAACATTCTGCTGTTAAATAGAAGTAAAATTTAAAATGCAGGCAACTTTCCATCCTCCCCTAATCTGAGTGTTTTGGTAACCACAGGCCACGGTTCAGTCACTATAGAAAAGTTGTAATTATGCACTCAGCACAAAAATTAGGAGAACGCCAGATGGCAGAGAAAAAGTGGTCTTATTCATGCCCCAAAGAAATTGTAAAACTCGAATGAGCCTTACATCAAATAGAATGTCAAAAATTCATTCTTTGGGAAAAAATAAAACTGAGGGTCCCAGTGATAAACTCACATGGTTTGTCAGTGCTGTTACCTCTGAATGGAGAAAATCAAGGTGCTACAGTATCTTACCATAGTGAAGATGAGCTGTTACAGAATTCAGATAATAATTTTAGACTTCCAACACTGTTTTTGTTCTCTGTATTGGAGGAGGAAATCACAAGGATCAAACAGAGCCTATTTACTGACTGTATAAACTATACAAGTGTACACTTTAGTGATCTACAACATTTCCCTACAGAAGCCTGTAGCCTTTGCAACACAGGGCATGAAGGTTACACGTGGACACTGTTCAAAGGCAATTTACTTCAACCTATATTAAATTTGATATGAAGACTTTGATTCTGTCCATGTACCGAGATCTCCGCAAGCGTATGTCAGAGTCTCATGCAAGACTGGCCCAAAAAGCTTCCCACGGCAGAGCTGTGATTCAAGGCTTCACGCTTAAGAGCAACCAGTTCTTACGGTCTGATCCTCATCTGATATAGAGCTAATGATGCAAATAGTTTTGTGTTGATTTTTTTAAAAAGTAGGTGTTTTGTTTTGTTTTTCTTTTTAATTTTCAATTACATAGAAGGCAACAAAAATAATCAAAATCGGTGAGTCTGCTATGAGGTATACTTTAAAATATTCTATACAGTTTTATAGAGGAAAAAATATAATTACAAAAATTTAAAAATATTACTTTGTTTTGCAGGAGTTTGGGTTTTGGTTGTTTTATTTTGCTTTTTTTCATAGCATGACATACTGCTGAGATGCTATCTGTGTTCAGGATAATTTTAACTTGGCTATGTGACAATTTCAGTACACAATATGCTCATGCTTTGCACAAATGACTATATAATGTTTCATTAAGGACTGTAAATACCCATCAACCTAATCACAGAAATGCTGTTTCAGTGATTTTAGGGCTATTTAATCTTGGCTATGATGACAGGGATGAATAGCTTTATTTTATTAACAGTTGCCATTGCAATTACACTGAAGTAAATATTTTTGTGGAAAAATTAAGCAGCCTTTCCTTTTGCCCTTATGCACTTGAGCAATATGAGTACTCTTCGATAAAGAGCTTTTGCAAGTCATAGGAGTGCTTTCCTTCAGAGAGCTTTCTATATCAGCTTTCTGCTCTGCTCAAGAAACTAACTCAAACAACGTCATGCTAATTTTTCACCTCTTGTTTGCATATCTAGTTGAATATTTTTGTGATGGTTATATTCCCTGTCCAAAACTAATCTCTATAATGGGATTTGTGCATTCTGGCATTATTAGTCAGTCAAATTTGGATAGTTCTTACTTTTATATTTATATATATATGTGTATATATATATGTGTGTATATATATATATGTGACAAATTCAGGTCTTGTTCAAAAACATCATGGCATCTGATGTAGCTCTTCTGTTTTAACAGAACTTTTAACAGAACAGAACTAACCCTGAACTTGATAATAAAGTATTGGGTTTAAAATCATTTTAATAACAATTACAGTTATGAAAAAGCAGAGTTGGAAGAAAACATGTACAACATCCAGCTATGATTATCCCATCCACTGCAGATGCTGTATACCTGCAACACTCATTACCTAATTTTTCCCTAACCTTAACTCCTATAATTCTTTCATTTCAAGGTCTTCTTCAAAATGAAAAGAGCTTGGTGTTTCATGTGGTCTGTTTGCAGAAGAGGGAATAAGCTGCTTAATGAAGGGTTTAAGTCAATTATAGCACAATGTTGAACAAACTCCTTCAGTATCATTAAAAAAAATCTTCTTGATCTGGTATTCACTGAATTCATAGGGAGTCTTTTTTTATTTTCATTTCAATAGATAGTAGAAGATGTTATCAATGTCTTGTGCATGTGCAAACCTACAGTTACTCTAAGGTTTAGTATCAGATATATGCTGAATATATAGAAACTCAAAGTACTTTTTTAAATAATTACTTTTAAAACCTTCAGTAATTATTATACCATATGGATAGGGACATTTTAATGTCCATGCAGTGAACTGTACAGGGGCTAAGAACATGGGAATAAGGTTTTTTTAAATTACAGTGTGTCTTAAGAATTTCCTATAAGGATTTCATCCTTTAAAGAAGACACGTTTAAAGATTTGTGACCATGAGAGGTACTACTGATGACTTTGGCTGCATTTTTAATAAAGATAAATCTGTATATGGCAGTCTAATCAAAGCAAAGGGATACTGTATATTGATCTCACTTTGGAAGACCTAATGGAGACAAGTAAAGCCAAGACTGAAAATGTTCCAAGAAGTGGTGGGGCAACTCTGCATCACAGTAACATGAAAACCCATCCACCATCACACACCCTGGGTACACCAGGGAAATGTTCCTACACATTGAATGAAATCTCTTGGGAGGGTAATAAATCCGACACAACAAATTATATACTAACAGGTTCTTAGGGGAATTGAAATAAATCCTCACAACCGATTAGTGCATAATCTGCAGAGCAGATTCCCATTCTTCTTTAGAGGAAAATAATATATTGCTTCTTATACTCTCTGCCAGCCAAATGTTATATATCAAAGTTATGAATCTAGTTGAAATATTGATCCTGAGTCAAACTGAAACTAAAAGAAAGTTTAATACATTCCCTTATATTAGAAAATAAGAAAAACATATTAAGTCATAAAATACTAAAAGCATAAATTCTGGTCAGAGGAAATTTAGATAAAAATGGACATTAAAATAGGAATCAGGATACACCCCTCACCATTTGTTTTTATTCCTGAAAGATAAAGAATGAAACCTAAGAGTTTGATTATTCTACGTAGCAGCAATAACAAGAACTAAAGCATGGAGAAAATATTTTCACAGGGTTAAAAAAAATGTTGTATGCAAATGTGTTTAACAAAGATTTTCTTGAAAAATGAGTTAGATTTCTATTGAGAGACTACAGCATACACTTGCAAACACAATAACTGAAAAGCAGGGTAGCATTGACTCTTGAAGACAAGAAAATGATAAGGTATATGCAAGAATGATTTTTGACTGCAAAAATCTTGTTAGCTCATTCAGAGGGAAAGGCTTCCCTGTCAGAAGTATTGCAGCAGCCATCCAACAGAAATTAGATCTTCTAAAACAAGCCTTCTGCTGTGCTGTTTTGGGCTGGGATAGATTAATTTTAATCACAGTAGCTTGCATGGGGCTGGATTTGTGAGGAAAACAGTGCTGTTAACACAGAGATGTTTTAGCTGCTGCTGAGCAGTGCTGAAACAGAATCAAGACCTTTTCTGCCTCTCACTCCACCCCACCAGTGATGAGACTGTGGGGCACAAGAGGCTGGGAGGGGACCCAGCCAGAGCAACTGACCCCAAATGACCCAAGGGATGTCCCATAACATATGACACCATGCTCAGCAATAACAGCTGGAGAAAGAAGAAAGAAGGGGAGAATGTTCAGAGTTATGACAATTCATGCTCCCAAGTCACGATCACATATGATGGAGCCCCACAGTCCTGGGAATGGCTGAACACTCACCTGCACACGGGTAGTGGTGAATGAATTCCTTGTTTTGCTTTCCTTGTGTGCACAGCTTTTGCTTTACCTATCAAATTGTCTTTATCTCTACCCACACTTTTTCTCACTTTAACTCTTCCAATTCTCTCCCTCATCCTGTCAGGGGAGAGAAGTTCTAGACAAAACTTGACTAATTGGCTAGCTTGGCATACTGGTTCAGAGATTTATGTCGAGTTCTTGACAGTTCCATTGCCTGGATAAGGATAACAGGGGCAAACATGCTGATAAGTTATGCTCACACTCTCCATGCCCTTGATTTATTTCAGGTTTTATCTTATTCTTCCCCTGCATGGCTTGCAAGTTTCTGTGAAGGGAGTGCTCCTGTGCCACGCTCTCTGGTGATAGCCCTGGGCTAGTGGTAGGGAGCAGAGATATTGTAACCCTTAGGTCAGCTTTATGTTACACTTGGGGTGTTTTCTGAGGGCCAAACAAGGCTTGTTCTTAGATTTCAGGATGGAATAAAAATTTCTTAGAGCTACTGAGAAACAAGTCCAAAACACTCTGGAGGAAAAAAA